>OZ012738.1:33706044-33941044 GCA_963859935.3 Lathyrus sativus
ATCAAATTTTTGGGACTGCTGCAAGGGATATTTGTTTGGTCTCGGGTTTGGTTATTCCCCCGAAGTTCAAAACTCCGAATTTCGATCGTTATGAAGGTGCCACCTGTCCTAAGAGTCATCTGATCATGTATTATCGCAAAATGGCTGCCCATGTTGAGAATGATAAATTGATGTTATACGTCTTGATAGACCAACTCATGTGTCTGCAATTGAAGAGGTTGTTGATGATAAACCTTGGTATTATGATGTTAAATGTTTTTTCAGAATCAAGAGTACCCACTTGAGGCATCCAAGAAGGATAAGAAAACTTTGAGAAGATTGGTTGGTAGTTTCATCTTGAATGATGATGTGTTGTATAAAAGAAATTATGACATAGTCTTGCTCATATGTGTGGATAAGCGTGAAGAAGACATGTTGATGAAATAAATTCATGAAGGATCATTTGGTGCCCATGCTAATGGACATGCAATGGCTAAGAAGATGTTAAGGGTGGGTTACTATTGGCTGACAATGGAATCTGAATGTTGTAAATATGTGAAGAAGTGCCATAAATGCCAAATTTATACAGACAAAATTCATGTGCCTCCAACTCCTCTCAATGTTATCTCTCCTCCATGGCCTTTCTCCATGTGGGGCATTGATATGATTGGAATGATTGAGCCTAAAGCGTCAGACAGACACCATTTCATATTAGTGGCTATTGACTACTTTACCAAATGGGTTGAAGCAGCATCATAAGCCAATGTGACTAAGCAAGTAGTGGTCTGGTTTATCAAGAATCAAACCATTTGTCGGTATGGTGTTCTGAGAAAGATTATCACTAATAATGGGTCGAATCTGAATAACAATATGAAGGAATTATGCGATTAGTTTAAGATTGAGAATCATAATTATTCCCCTTATAGACCTAAAATGAATGGGATTGTTGAAGCTGCTAATAAGAACATTAAGAATATCATTCAGAAGATGGTTATTACATGCAAGGATTTGCATGAGATGCTCCCTTTTTCTTTGCATGGGTATCGTACATCCGTCTGCACTTCAACAGGGGCAACCCCTTTCTCTCTTGTTTATGGTATGGAAGCAGTTCTCTCGGTAGAGGTTGAAATCCCTTCTATGAGAGTTTTGATGGAAGCTGAATTGTCTGAGGCTGAATGGTGTTAGAGTAGATACGACCAGTTGAATCTGATTGAGGAGAAAAGAAGGACGGCATTGTGTCATGTCCAATTGTATCAACAGAGAATGGAGAAGGCATTTGACAAGAAGGTTCGACCTCATGTATTCATAGAAGGTGACCTCGTACTCAAAAAGATCTCGACTTTTACAACTGATTCTAGGGGCAAGTGAACTCCTAATTATGAAGGCACATATGCTATTAAGAAAGACTTCTCTGGTGGTGCATTAATTCTTACAGCTATGGATTATGAAGAGTTCACTCATCCTATGAATGTCGATGTAGTCAAGAAATACTTTGCCAAAAAATAAAAGAACATCTCGCTAAGTTGAAAACCTGAAAGGGCGGCTTAAGCAAAAATGAGCATCTCGGTGGATTGAAAACCCGAAAGGGCGGTCCAGGCAAAAATTAGAGACAAAAACATAAATAATTATCCTGGTAGATTGAAAATGCGAGAGGGAAGTATAGGAAAAAGTTAGGGATTATGGCAAGTAAATGTATCTGGCCAGTCTTGATCGCTTGAAGCAGCATTTCTTATCAAGGACTTTACTTCAATCATCCCCAGCTGAAGTCTCAAGCACAATGAAATTCAAAGTTTTTAGGGAGAATAGTGGTCATTGTATTTCAATATAGCCCCTTCCATTGTATTTACCATTTTTTAAACTTTGTAATAATCTGTGGAGTTACATCATTTGCGGACTACCATTCTATCAATAAAATTTGGGCATTTGTCCATTTATTTGCAATTCTTATTTTGTTCCTGTTTATAGAGTTTCATTTTATTTTTGATGATGATTTTTGAAACAAATTTGAAAATTTGATTTAAATATTTAAAAATTATAAAAACATTTTCCTTTGATTTATGCATATAAAAAGGAATGTTAACGGTTATTCCAAGAATGGTAAAATCGTGAAGCACAAAACTATTATGTTTTCCTCGACAAGATTCGTTCTTACTCCTCTGGTAGAATTTATTGATAACTCCCCAGTAGAGTTGTGTTGATGTTTCTTTAGTAGAGTTTGTTGATATTTCCTCAGCGGGGTTTTGTTCCTATGGATAACCAGACGAGTGTTGTTTGGGTTTTCCCCAGTTAAGTCTTAATTCAAATTTTCTCCAGCTGAGTATGTTTCCTTCATCCAGCCAGTTATGATCAGGCAGTTGAGCATATTTTTGAGTTCTACCTCTCTTTGATGATAATGCCCATGCAAGGATTTGTCCTTGCTGATCCCCAGTGGAAGTTATGCATTTTTACTTTGGATGTTTCCCAAGAAAAGAGAAATATTGCTTTCTTCTAAGAAGTATTGATATAGCAGTCACCTGTTGGGTTTTCTCTCACCTTATGTTGGGTATTGATTTAAAATCCCCCACAGTTTGACTTTTTTGCTATAATGTTAACTTCTTATCTTCCCTGACAAGTCCAAGATGTTTCTCTCGGAGTTCTTTCTTGTATCCCCAAAAGATCTGCATTATTCCCCAGTGGAATTTGTGTAACTGTTTACATGATTACAATCCCTAGTTGATCCATTATTTTCCGCAATAGATCTCTTCATCCCTTTGAAGTGGAATTCGTATGGATCTCCCTTATCCCCAGAAAGAGTCAAGAAGATTTTGGTTGTTATTGTTCCCCCAATAGTTTATCTTCTGTCACTGATGTAGAGTTCATGTTATGGATTACTGATTATTGAAGATTGAGCATTGAGTTTTCTCTCCAAGCAGCATCTTTCTCTCCTTAGCAAGATTTGAGCCTTGTTGTAGGATTTATTTTCCTTTAATGGCTCTTGTTGATTTCTTGAAGGATTTCTTTTGAATCCCTAGCAGAGTTTCCAAAAATATCTCTATCTTGTTGAGATTAGTCGATTATTTAGTGGTGTTGTGATGTTTGTTCACCCTCTATTTCTCTTTGTCTGTTTTGTCAGCATATTCATACTCATATGCATTGCATGCTGTCGCTACTGCGAAAATCGGCGCCGGCTGAACAGAAGAGTCGCCACCGTGCGTTATTTATCCCACGGGAGGGAAAGGAAACGCTCAGAGTAAACCTCGCACAACACGGGAAAGGTATGGCCGTCGCAACCAAAACCGGGGTTCGGGAGTCGGTTACGCAAGGGGAAGGTATTAGCACCCCTCACGTCCGTCGTACTCGACGGGATCCACGCTTGTTTTCGGGTATGGATTGTTATTCTATCTAAACTATAGGTCAAGGGTTAAAAAGAAAATAAAACGAAAATAAAAATGACTCGGCAAAGTATCGCACTTTATGCCTACGAATTCCCGTCTGAAACGAGAAATCAGAGTCAACGTAGTTCGCCTACCTACGGGAAAGGAGGGAAAGGTTGCTCGCTAGGATATCGCATCCTATGCCTACGTACTTTCATACAGCATGAAAGATCAGAGCAAACGTAGTTCGGGCCACGTACGACACAAGCTTGTCTTGCTTGATTTTATTCTTTCTGAAAAAAGGTTTTCTGATTAGCGGTCCCGGCGGACAAAAATGACGTTTTGATGAGTTCACATTCTTTTACGGAAGAAGTGTCTTTTATTGTGTTTGAAATCTTTATGTGTTTTTCTGTTTGTTTTGAGAAAGAAAGAGACAGAAATCTAACCTACGGTTGCGAGGGGAAACAAACTAACCTAATGTTATCATGCATGGGTTAAGACCTAGTGTCTATCATGCTCCTCTCTTGCACAGAGAGAAACAGAGATCCTACGGGATAGGCAGAAACAGAAACAATAACAGATATAATAAAGCGGTAAAATGCATGGATGCAACAGCACAAGCGAGGCAAGGGAGTCCCACTCAACCTCGAACCTGGAAAACAATAGGCAAAAGTGAACAGGCTTCACTTCCAACCCAACAGGGTAAACAGCAAACAATACAGTCCAGAAAACCAATCAATACATCAAGAAATGAAATACAACAGCAAAAGAAACAGCATCAGCAGCTCTGAATCAACATCTGGCCTCAAGCAATCTCCAAACAGCTACAAGCTTTAACAAGCATCAATCTCCATCTTCATGGCCTTCAGGCAAGGGCTTTGATTATCTGTCTTCTATAAGCAATGGCTTTTCTTCATGCTCAAACCTCCAGGATGAGGAATCAGTCACAAGAGTGAAGTGAATGAATGTTAGACAGTTGATTACCTACCAAGGGTGGTTCATCAACTGTTAACATTAAACAGAAAGTCTCCTCTCAAAAGTTCTATCTTTCAAATATATTCACTGATCCTTCCAAAGGAAGGAGGTGGATATCTGAAAGAGACTTTGAATCATAGAGAAAGGATGGATGCAGACAAGGCATTCCATGTTTGAGAAACAAGCTTTCTAATCTAGAGCTCTGCCTAGCTCCTAAACCCTAGTCTCCTCAGCATCTGCTAGCAAGAACCTCCTCTCCAACTCTGGCAGTTGATCTTCAATCTCTGGATCTCCAATGATCTTCATCTCCTCAAGTCTTCAGCTCTCCCAGGTCCCCAGACAAACCCAATACCCAAGCAAGCAAGCAATAATCCCCAGAGGGCACACCACACCAGTCAATCAGATATACAGACAGTATTAATAGCAGTAGGGGAATCCTGACTTTTTTCTAAGGGATCTACTAACTACCCATAGCCCCTATAGTCCCATAACTAAACTAGTTAAATCCTAGGTCCTAAGGGAAATGAAATCAAACTTCCTAAATCATCACCTAAAAACCCTAATTTGTTCAAGTTGTTCAAGCCTACATTAAGCACCTAAAATTAATTCCTAAAAATGGGAACTAAATTGTTTCTACAAGTTCAACATCTAATCTAAACAACATAAAAAGAATGAACAAAAAATATGAAAGCATTTAGTAGAACAAAAATTAGCAAAATCATGCATGAAATGAAACTATTTAAAATGGCATTTATTTAGAAAATATGGAAAAAATATGAAATAAAAATAAAAATGCAATTTTATTTAATGACAATTTTCTACACATCCTAAAGAAAATAGTGTAAAAAGAATGAAGTGAAAATGATTTTCTATGAATTTATTATGAATTTTTTAAAGTTGGTAAAATTAAATTGAATTAAAATGAGGGAGGGGGGTTAGAATAGAAGACACGCCTAGTTAATAATCCAGTGGGCCAGCAAACAGGGGGGTGTGCGTAGCACATTGCACTGGGCCCAGAACAACTTCAGAAATAATGAAAATAAAAACCACGCAGGGGGGTGAAAATAGCATAGGATCACGTTCAGAATGGAATTGGGCTTGGTATTGGGGGTGGGAATAGCACATCACTCACCTAGGCCCGCCCGTTTCAATTAATGAAACGGTGCGTTTAGGGCACCAACTCATCTCCCTCCAAAATCTGCTTCAAACAAGAGCCACACGATGGGCTTCTGAGTCAAAGTCCAACATGAAATGGACGTTCCAGATTGTGTCTTCTCCAATGGATCATTCAAAAGCTAGGGTTTCCCTCCATGGCAGCCATGCACGAGCCAACTTCTACCACTCTGTTCTCTCTCCACAATGCATGAAACGCCATGCTATAAACATGAAACTCACTCTAAATTCTTCCCTCTACAAGCCTATGGTCTTAGATTGCTCTGAAACTCAACAAATCAACAAACCCGATCGAGACAAGTTCTGGTTACCATGAATATACTCTGCAACTCATCAGCACAATTCTCCATCAAACTTGCACTAATCTAATCTATAACTAATGGTGATTATCCTGCGCTAACAACCTAAGGTTCTAATGCACTATGCTGCAAGTTCCAAGCCCTAACAGTTTTGTACACCTGCTAACAATCATCACTAAACCACTCCAAATTCATCCTAATTGCTCTACTAACATCTTACATCATATCTAAACTAATAAAATCATGCTAATCTAATTGAATCAAGCTGTGGCAGAGAAAATGTACCTGGTGTGTAAGCTTGTGGATGATGATGGAATTCGTGGATCTGAGACTTGTGAGGCTTGGATCCTGATCTACAATTGCTCTACTTGCTTCTGTTTGCAACACTTGAATGAAACTTGGCTTGAATTGTGCTATCAACTTGAAATTGCAATTTTGATGTTGATGATGGAAGTGCTCGAAAATGGATTGATCTCACTTGGTTCTTGGTTGAATTCTGATCTATGATGATGAATCAGTATAATGAAGTTGATTTTGATGATAATTGGTGAAGAATTTGAGAGATTGAAGTGAAATTGCAAAGAGAAAGAATGAGAGAGTTTGTGAAATTCTTGGTGAAAAATGAAGCCAACCCTTGATCAATCTTCATTTCATGAATATATAGTGCTCACATGAACATTCTAGATCCATCTTACACATTCCCTTGCCTTCCAACTTTGATTCATTTTGGCTATGTTTCTTAAAATGCAAGTAACCAAGGATAACTTTGAAATCTTCCACTAAACTCAAAAAAGTGCTTGAACCATTGTCTTTAGAATGTCTTTTCCATTCAAAATAATATATTGGAAGTCTCCATTTGGACTTATAAATCTCCCAAACCATTTTTCATCTTGACTTTATTCAAATTATAAGCCATTTTAGTTCAAATTTTGACCAATCATGCAACTCCATGCTATGAGCTTTTCCAACAATTTGTGACCTTCTTTCTAGACTTAAAATCCCATTTGGAGCAAGTTTGATGTTGTAAGTTTTTCCATTTGAGGCCTCCTTGTATGAGTTTTGGACATAGGTTAAAATGACCTGTAATTCACAAATGCCCAAAATACCCTTTGCTTGCCAAGACCATAATTTGAGTTTCACACATCATATGAAGGCATGCTATACCATTCTAGAAAGCTAAGACAATGAGGAACAATTCTTATGTTGACCAAGAATTCATTTGAAACCTCCTTGAGGGGTAAAAATTGCTTGGAAGTCAAGTCACTTTCACAGACAAAATTTCAGATACCTCAGATGACCTGTAACTTGCAAGGACCATAACTTGAGTTCTATAAATCTCCTTGATGTCTTCCACCACTCAAATTAAAGGTCTTGAGATCCTCTACAAGTTTCATGTTGGCCAAGAAGCCATTTTAAGCTATCATTTTGACTTATCTTGCTTGGAAGTTTGACCTAAACTAGGGAATTTTACCTAGAAACCCTAATTTAGAACCTCCTCTTCTCCTTGATTTCTCTTGATTTATTCTTAGCATAACAACATATCTTTATTATCCATGTCAAATTATGAACCCCACATCTCTCCAATAGCCCTTAATGCCTTTCAATCAGTCAATTGACCTAGAGTTGACCCAGGGCTGACCCAGATGAAACCCTAGTTGACTGTCTTCAACTGCAATACTTGTGATCACACCAATGACTTGTCTTCTTCTCCAAATGGCTTTCTAAGTCTCTCATAATGTCTAGATACTCTCCATGCCTTCACTTCACAGCTCACAACCCCCTTGTTGACCCTCAGACACCCTCAGCTAGGAGATGGACTCAAGGCTTGATCTGCTGAACTCTTTGCTTTCAAATTCTTTCTTGATGACTTGAATAAGATTGAATTGGGATAATAACCTCTTGATAGGCTTCTAGAGATGAGAATAATGATTGGTCCCCTGTTGTATGACTTGCTATGCTTATGCTATGCAGATGGTTAGTCTATGTACATGACTCTATATGCAAATGCTAATGACAATGAAACATAAACCAAGTGAATAAGGTTGGGCAAATTTTAGGGTGCAACAGCTGCCCCTATTCAAGCGGCTTGGACCCGATTGGGTGAAGAGCCCGGAGCCTTCAGACATTCGCGGTACGAGACAGTTGAATACTAGTGAAACCAGAAATTTGCCAACCGCAAAACTAAATTGCGCTCCTGCTTGAGGAATGACATTCATCAGCTGAATCTGACTGTTACAGCAACCCCCTGATCTCGTGCGAGCGTGCTGGGGATTGTCTTCATCGTTCTGAAGAGGATTCTATCACAACAGATTGCTTGCTTGTCCCCATTAGGACTCTGTCTGCCATCAATACGAAGAAATCTCAACTAAAACCTGTCCACGTTAGGACTCCACTTGCTGTTAACCCAGAAAAATCTCGGCAACTCCGCTGGGGATAATTTGTCTGCATTTCCATAAACTGAATCGTCCACGTTAGGAATAAACTCTTTCACGCTAGGAGTAACACCTGTCCACGTTAGGAATAACATCGTCCACGTTAGGAGTCATTTCTTCTGTATCTGTCCACGTCAGGACTAAACCTTCCATCTTTCCACGTCAGGAAGCGATCTTCTTTCCACATAAGGAGAACTATATCAATCTGTCCACGTAAGGACTCCAATATCACTTGACATGTCCGCGTCAGGACTCCAATCTTTCCACGTAAGGAATCCAACTTTGGTTCTGAACCTGTCCACGTCAGGACTCAACTTTCCACGTAAGGAGTACATCATTCTTCCACGTCAGGAATCAACTTTTCTTGAATCTGTCCACGTCAGGACCCCAATTTTTCCACATAAGGAGTAAATCTTCTTCTTCCACGTTAGGAATGTCTTCTTTGATCTGTCCGCGTCAGGACTCAATCTTTCCACGTAAGGAACCAATCTTGATATGTCCGCGTGAGGACTCCATCCTTCCATGTAAGGAATAAACTCGTCTTTCCACGTAAGGAAACCATTTTTCTTCCACGTAAGGGATGCTCTTGATATGTCCACGTGAGGACTCTGATCCTTCCACGTAAGGAATACCAACTTCTTACCGATTCGTCCGCGTCAGGACTACATTTTTCCACGTAAGGAATGCCATCTTAATCTGTCCACGTAAGGACTCCACACTTTCCACGCCAGGAATCACCTCTTTTGATATGTCCGCGTAAGGACTACATCGTCCACGTTAGGACCCATTTCTCCACGTTAGGAATAATGATCTCTTTGATTTGTCCACGTCAGGACACTGATCTTGTCTTGATTTGTCCACGTTAGGACTCAGGCGTCTTTGACCCGCTGAGGAAATAAGACTTGTCCACGTAAGGACTCACACGCTGGTCTGATCTGTCCATGTCAGGACACCAACACAAAGAGTAAACACTTTTGTCAACGTCATGACTTCCCATTCCATTAGTTTCGGGAAACCGAATCTGCCCACGATAGGACTAACACACCTCACCAATCCAGGGAAGTAAACCTGTCCACGTTAGGACGCCCACTTCTGAAGAAATCCCGTCAATATATGAATAAATTGTCCACGTCAGGACTTAGTTCTCGAATGATCCTCACCCACAAACTTCTTAGCACTGACGTGACAGCGACTTTGAGACGGACTCTACTGGGGATATCTGGAAACCAAACTACCGGATGCCTGTTCTGATAACCGGCGGTGGCCTCTGAAATTCCGATTCATGGAACCCTTGATGACAACTGATTTTGCCTGGGAACAAAGAGAAACTTATCCTGGCAACTCTGGCGGGGAAAATAAGAGACATTTGCATAAATGACTCTGTTAGAGACAAAGAGAATCTCATCATGCTAACTCTGTGGGGGGAATACTGCCGAAACTGACATTATCATTGGATGTCTCATGCCGAGATCTTGAATGTTTGGTAGTTCATTTGAGCGAGAGCTCTCTCCACTTGAACTGCTAGAGTACAGGAACTGCTTCAGCAAAATAAATGCTGGACGGATAATGCCGACTCCGCCGGGGATAGCCAGATGCTACAGAATTATTCCAGCAAAATAAATGCTGGAAGGGTGAAGTCGACCCTGCTGGGAAATTGGGAACTCAAGCCGAGCAACTTGTTGAGGTAACCCCCTGCTGGGGAAAATAACCTTGCTGGGGAATAGCAGATGTGCATAGTTCGATCGGACTTTCTGCTGGAACGTAAACTGATATCACACAGTATCTCTGACAAAACAAATGACAGGACCCACCATCAACTCTGCTTGGGAGAGTCTTGATCTTCGAGTTCCACTGGAAGGAATGAAAACACTTGCAAAGAGAATTCCGCTGGGGATGGGATGATTCTCTTGGGGAAAATTAACTGACTCCACTGGGGGAGAGCACATGACCCTGCGGGGAAAGATGAACCTGTCTTAATACAGCCTTACGATCTTAGAATCGCCAAACTCTGCTGAGGACGAATAACTTTTCTGCTCCCTTTGAGTAAGCTACGGCTAGCTGGGAAATTCTATCCTTCTTCAGGAAGAACATGCATGACCTGCGTGGGGATCAAGTCCTTCGTTATCGCAATCTTTTGATCATCTTCCTCGTATAGTTACGAAACCTGCAACAACACAAACAAGACACGACAAGCCTATGCAATCAAATCAATTCAGGTTAGTGACGTTACACTCAGTTAATTCAAAGCTTTAACAATTGTTGGCAAGGGCCAGTGATGTTATACTCATGCTAGCTTCAATAAACTTAGGCGTTTTATCATGCACAAAACAGTAAAGAACCAGCATCAAGTACTGAATAACATATTTTCATTGATCGGGCCCCTGAATGGGCGGAGTTTTTGTACACGGGATGTAACTCCTGAAAAGAGGAAGCTACGCGAAGCAAATACATAAGTATGCACGAGAAGCATGAATATTTTGACAAATTAAATGTTGTACACATGTCGGCAACGGGATGCAGATGAACACCACGAACTGATCCTCCTATGACTCATCCGACTCTAATGCTTTCCCGGTATCCATTTCTGAAGAGATTGTATCCGATAACTGGCTCCTCAAATATATTCTCCCGCATTGATGCTCATTGCAATATCGAATTCGGACCGCAGTCATTTGCTTTTCAAATCCCTAACTTTTGCGTGAACCGCCCTTTACGGGTTTTCAGTTCACCGGGATACCCTTTTTTGCCGAAGCCGCCCAGTGTAGGTTTTCAACTTCGCGGGTGTACATTTTTTCAATTTTATCCCTAACTTTTGCCCGAACCTTTCATTCTGTTTTTGGTTCGCCAGGATGCCCCATTTTTGCCTGGACTCTCTTTTTCTGTCCAGCGGGTCTATTTTAAGCAAAGTATTTTTTAACTGCGTCCGAATTCACAGGTGACGCAAAGTCTTCTCCGTCCATGGTGGACAACAACAAAGCTCCTCCTGAAAAGACTTTTCTGACAACGTATGGCCCTTCGTAGTTGGGGGTCCACTTGCCCCTGTGATCTGCTTGCGGCGGGAGAATCCTTTTCAACACAAGTTCGCCCGTCTGAAAGCTTCGCGGAAGTATCTTCTTGTCGTACGCTTTCTTCATTCGCCTTTGGTACAAACGACCGTATGCCAGAGAAGCTAGCCTCTTCTCGTCCATCAAACTCAGTTGGTTCAATCTATTCGTTACCCATTCTGCCTCGTCCAGCTGAACGTCTCGCAATACCCTCAGAGAAGGGATCTCAACCTCTAATGGTAATACCGCTTCCATTCCGTATACCAACGAGAACGGAGTTGCCCCGGTTGATGTGCGTACCGTCGTACGATAACCGTGCAAAGCAAAAGGTATCATCTCGTGCCAATCCTTATAGGTCACCACCATTTTCTGGACGATTTTCTTGATATTCTTATTGGCCGCTTCGACAGCGCCATTCATCTTGGGTCGGTAAGGGGAGGAGTTGTGATGTTCGATCTTGAAATTCTGACAGAGCTCCTTCATCATTTTGTTGTTCAGATTCGAACCGTTGTCCGTGATTATCCGCTCGGGGATCCCATATCGGCAAATGATATCTCTCTTGATGAATCTAGCCACCACTTGCTTCGTTACGTTCGCGTAAGACGCCGCTTCCACCCACTTGGTGAAATAATCGATTGCTACTAGGATGAACCGATGCCCATTAGAAGCTGTCGGCTCGATCTTTCCAATCATATCGATTCCCCACATCGAGAATGGCCATGGAGATGACATCACATTTAGAGGACTCGGAGGCACGTGTATCTTATCAGCATAGATTTGGCACTTATGGCACTTCCTCGCGAACTTGAAACAATCAGTTTCCATCGTCAGCCAAAAGTAACCTGCCCTCAGCAGTTTTCTCGTCATAGCATGCCCACCAGCATGCGTACCAAATGTACCTTCGTGAATTTCCTCCATGAGAAGCTTTGCCTCTTTCTCGTCTACACAACGCAACAACACCAAATCGTGGTTTCTTCTGTATAAGACGCCGTCCGGATTCAAGTAGAAATTACCCGCTAATCTCCTGAGAGTCTTCTGATCTTGACTGGATGCCCCAGCAGGATACTCTTTATTCTTCAGGAAATTAAGGATATCGAAATACCACGGTTTGTCATCAGATGTTTCCTCAATAGCAAATACATAAGCTGGCCTGTCCAACCGAGAGATAGTGATTTGGGGAGCTTCGTTCCAGAAGTTGACCTTGTACATGGAAGACAAAGTGGCAAGGGCGTCAGCCATTTGATTTTCTGCCCGCGGTACGTGATGCAATTCAACTTTGTCGAAGAAAGGCAACAATCTCCTTGCATAATTCATGTAATGTATCAAATTGGGCTGGCGTGTCTCCCATTCCCCTTTGATCTGATTCACTACCAGAGCTGAGTCTCCGTATACGTCTAGATGTTTGATTCGCAAATCAATGGCTTCTTCAAGCCCCATTATACAAGCTTCGTATTCGGCCTCATTGTTGGTAACGGCAAAGGTCAATCGGGCAGTAAACGGGATGTGCGACCCGTGCGGCGTCGTGATGATTGCCCCTATTCCGCTACCGTAAGCATTCACAGCTCCGTCAAATATCATCTCCCATTTGGAACCCAACTCTGGTCCCTCGTCTGGCAACGGCTCTTCACAATCCTTCATCTTTAGGTACATGATATCCTCGTCAGGAAAATCAAATCTCATTGATTGGTACTCTTCAATAGGCTGCTCCGCCAGATACTCAGACAGCACACTCCCCTTTATAGCCTTTTGCGAGACGTATTGAATGTCATATTCAGTCAAGACCATCTGCCACCGGGCAATTCTACCTGACAACGCCTGCTTTTCGAATATATATTTGATTGGATCCATCTTCGAGATGAGCATGGTTGTATGATTCAGCATGTACTGCCTCAAACGCTTGGCGGCCCAGGCTAGCGCGCAACAAGTTTTCTCCAGCATTGAGTATCGAGATTCACAGTCTGTAAACTTCTTACTCAAGTAATAGATCGCATGCTCTTTTCTCCCTGTCTCGTCGTGTTGACCGAGAACACAACCCATGCTTCCCTCAAGAACCGTCAAATACATTATCAAGGGTCTCCCTGCCACCGGGGGTATCAAAATAGGAGGCTCCTGCAGATACTTCTTTATTTTATCGAACGCCTTTTGACAATTTTCGTTCCACGTTACAGCTTGATCTTTCTTCAACAGCTTGAATAATGGTTCACACGTGGCCGTCAGGTGAGATATGAACCGGGCAATGTAGTTCAACCTCCCTAAAAACCCGCGCACCTCTTTCTCTGTTTTAGGCGTCGGCATTTCTTGAATAGCTTTTATTTTAGCAGGATCGACCTCTATTCCTCTTTCGCTTACGATAAACCCCAGCAGTTTACCCGATCTCACCCCGAAGGTGCATTTGTTAGGGTTCAGCCTCAGCCTGAACTTCCTAAGCCTTTTAAACAACTTCAACAGATTCACCAGATGCTCTTCCTCCGTCTGGGATTTGGCAATCATATCGTCAACATAAACTTCGATCTCTTTATGCATCATGTCATGAAAGAGAGTCGTCATCGCACGCTGATATGTTGCCCCAGCATTTTTCAAACCAAAGGGCATCACTTTGTAGCAAAATGTTCCCCACGGCGTTATGAAAGTAGTCTTCTCCATATCCTCTGGCGCCATTTTGATTTGATTATAGCCTGAAAAGCCATCCATGAAGGAAAATACGGAGTACTGAGCACTATTATCAACCAACACGTCAATGTGAGGAAGTGGAAAATCGTCTTTTGGGCTTGCTTTATTCAAATCTCTATAATCCACGCACATCCGAACCTTGCCATCTTTCTTTGGCACTGGTACGATGTTGGCAACCCATGAGGGATACTTCGTCACAGCCAGGAAACCAGCGTCCCACTGTTTCTGCACTTCCTCTTTGATCTTCATCGCCATATCTGGTCGTGTTCTGCGAAGCTTTTGTTTGACTGGCGGGCAATCTTCTTTCAGTGGCAGGCGGTGCACGACCATATCTGTATCGAGCCCTGGCATATCCTCATATGACCAAGCGAATACATCATTATACTCTCGGAGCATTTCAACCAGTCTTCGCTTGATATCACTCTGCAGTGCGGCTCCAATACGAATATTTTTCTCAACCCCTTCCGACCCCAAATTGATAATTTCGATGACCTCGTCGTGAGGCAGAATGGCTCTTTCCTCTTGCTTTACTAACCAAGATAGTTCTTCAGGAACGTCGCTATCTTCGACAACCTCTTCTTCAGCCTGAAACACTGGGTGCTCAAAGTTGGGACGAGTCATAGGTGGTTCAAGGATGTCATCTGAAAATGTTATCCTGCAAAAGGAATGGTTAAGTGCTTCAAAATGCGTATAAAGCGAATAACCGCATTGCCATTTTATTGAAAAATACAAAACAGGAAAGACAGGGATTACAGTATTTGCACATGAAAAAACGCCATTTATTTAATGATTAACACGCAATGTTTATAACAACACAGCCCTAAGCAAATCCTGATGCCCCGGGCAAGACATCAGATTATTCAACAATTAATAAAGCAAAGCATTACTGTTTAAAAGTCACAGGAACAAGCTCCTGAATAGACCAGTTGCACAGTCCTTGTCCTGGCGTGCTTGGCTGAATCCAGGCATCCATATCACAGTCGCTGTCTCCTTCATCAGACTCTGAAGCAGCATTGACAGTTTCATGACATACTCCACTGGCAGAGATGATAATCGGCTTTCTAAAACGGGGGGCCTCCACGGAAGGAGTTGATGACGACGGTCGGTACCCCAGTCCGAAACGGTCCATCTTCACAGGAATGTCCAGCACTTTGCCCCAGCCCTTGGCTTCTCCTGCTTCCACTAGAGCTTGAGCTTCTTTATACGATGAGACGGCTATCTCTGGCACCTTGCTCGGCCCGGGACCTTTGTCCTTGATGCGCAAACCTTCGAATGCCTGGCATGGTGTCTCGTGGATCTCCCCGTCGACTTCCACATATTTAAATGAAGATAGATGGCTGACCAGGATGTCTTCTTCTCCGCACACGGTGACTACACTGTCTCCGACCATATACTTTAACTTCTGATGCAGGGTAGACGTGACAGCCCCTGCCCCATGAATCCAGGGTCTTCCAAGCAAGCAGCTGTACGCAGGCTGTATATCCATAATATAAAACTCAGTTGCAAACACTTCCGGCCCCACTTGCAGAGGCAAGGTAATCGATCCGAAGACTGTTCTCCGCGTGCCGTCAAACGCTCTGACTACCAAATCACTGGGTGTGCACAAGATCCCTCGAACATCCAGCTTCATCATCGCCTTCTTAGGTAGCACATTCAAAGATGATCCGGTGTCAACCAATACGTGCGACATTACTGATCCCCTACACTCAACAGATACGTGTAATGCCATATTATGATCTCTCCCTTTCGGAGTCAAGTCAAAATCGGTAAAGCCCAGACTGTGGCCTGCATTCACATGTGCCAATACTCCTTCTAACTGATTTACGGAGACATCCTGGGGTACAAAAGAAGTGTCCAGGACTTTCAGCAAAGCGTTTCTGTGAGCTTCCGAACACAACAGCAATGACAGGATAGATATTTTGGACGGTGTCTGCTGCAGATGCTCCACAATCTTATAATCACTTTTCCGAATCAAGCGCATGAATTCTTCTACGTCTTTCGATGCTGCTTCTTTTTCACTTGCTTGCGCTGGAACATTTTCAACCGCTTTCCCTTTTCCTTTCGCTAGCCTTTCAGCCTCCACTTCAGGAGATATAAAGATCCTGCCGCTCCTTGTCATGCCTCCTGAGCCGACAACATTATCCACAATCTCCGCTGGCTGCTTGTTAACATCGATCTTTATCCCATCACAATACACCTCTAGCCCATATGACCATGGGACTGCTTTCGTGTTCTCATATGGGATTGGCCCGGCCTTAGTTATGGTAATCGGTGGTCGCTGAGCTGGTGCTGCAATAGTGATCGTCTTCCGAGGAATCGTCACTGTGGCCACATCACTCCGATTATCCACTACTGCCCCTGCAGGCTCGTCAGTTGCCGCTCGGTCAAACTGCAATATACCCTCATCAATTAAAGCCTGAATGCCTTTCTTCAAATCCTCACACCCCCCAGCTAGGGTCCAACAATCTAAGCAATACTCGTTACAACCTGGGTAAACACCTCCTTGTAACAGTCGGCTCTTTATTTCGCTCAGAGGCGTCTTTAAATCTTCAACATTCATAATAAGATTCAGACCTTCCTCAGTCAGCACGGCGTTCGCCCCATGATTAGGCATGGGTTTCTGGACTATATTCGGACCTGCCGTTCCGAAATTGATAGTCTTGTTGTCTAAAAGATCCTGCACAACGTGCTTAAAAGCATGGCAACCTTCTATATCGTGGCCTGGAGCCCCATAATGAAACTCGCAGTGCCTGTTTGCATCGTAGCCGAACGGGGGAGTTCCCGTTATCGGTGCCAGGGTTCTTTTCTCTACCAGATTCAATCCCAACAATGTCTGCAGCAAATCGGCATAGGTTGAGGGAGGTTTTTCAAACACTCTTCTCGGTTTACTGCCCTGGAATCTTCGTTGAGCCTGCTGTGCCCCTTGCTGAGGCTGCTGCTGCTGTGGCATTGGTTGTTGCTGAACCGGTTGTTGTTGCTGGAATGGTTGTTGCTGATAGGGGATAGTAACACTCGACACCTGCTGCGGCTGACGATATTGACCTCGTCCCCTGCCTCGGCCTCGGCCTCGGCCTCCAAATACCGCGCTTGCTTCGCCCTGACGGCGCCCACCATAAGCTTTCCTATTACTGCCAGATGCAGTTGATTCCTCGACTTGGAACTTTCCTTGCTTAATGTTACGTTCAATCTTTTCCCCCATCAGAATCAGGTCTGAAAAACTGGCCAGAGACGTATGAAACAGCATATCATGAAACAGCCCGGTGAATGTGCCTACAAACATATCATTCATTTCTTTATCTTCTACAGGAGGACGGACCCTGGCAGCCATATCGCGCCACCTTTGCGCGTACTCTTTAAAACTCTCCCCCTTCTTCTGCGAAAGCCCGACCAACTGGACCCGATTGGGTGCCAGGTCGCTGTTATACTTGTAATGGGCTACAAATGCCTCTGCTAATTGCTTCCATGTCTTGATATCAGTTGGCTCCAACCCCATGTACCACTCTAGGGAAGGGCCCGATAGACTATCCTGAAAGAAATGCATTAGCATTCTTTCATCAGTTGAGTATGCCGACATCTTTCTGTAATAAGCTCGTACATGCACTTTCGGACATGTGTCTCCTTTGTACTTATCGAACGCAGGAGCTTTGAATTTAATTGGCACCCTCAAGCCAGGTACCAAGCCCATAGTTGCCATGTCCAATCCCACAGCACTTTGATTTAGGACTCCCTTCATCTGCTCTTCCAGCATTCTAATCTTTTGGGAATCATCCATCGGTCCTTCAAAACCTCCTCCGGAGAAGGCGTCTTCCTGCTGATCCTCTTGCCACATACCATTTCCAGCTCCGTACCCCTCATATCCATTATTACGTCCAGCTCTGATCTGATTCATCCCCGGACCTCGGCCTCTGTTGCCGTACCCTTGAACACCTCCAGCAGGACCAAAAGCCATAAATCCAGTACCGTTTCCGTTTCCAAAGCCTCCGTAACCCTGATTGACCATACCATAACCATCTTGCCCAAAGCCTTGAGCATTAAAGCCATACTTGCCAGTGTTATCAAATCCCTGATCGTTGAATCCGAATCCAGTATTGACAAAGCCATTGCCTCCTAGATTATCTCCCAAATTGACATCACCCAGCCCAGCATTATGGACAGCAGTTTCATTCCCCACTCCGACGTTACCATTCACAGCAGCGGTAGCGTTGTTGACGTTAGCAGCAGGTATATTGATTACGGGCGGAGCCACTGGCGTGGGAGTACCGTCTCCATGAGCAGTATCAACCCAGACAGACTGATGATCTTCATTACCATGACCAGCGTTGCGAGCCAACAGAGGCTGGACCATGGCCTGCAAATTCTCCTGCCCTTTTGCTATAGCTTCCATGGTCTGCATGAAGAGGGCGAGCTTCTCGCGCACATCCTGCATCTCGTTCTGCATCTGGTCCATGACTTTCCGACAGTTGGAGCGTGTAGAATAGCGGTGCGGATGTTGATCTGGAATCCTGTTAAGTACCTGGTACAGAGCAGGGAATAAGACACCATCCAAAGATTACCTGTAATGCAATATGAATATGAATGCAATGCAATGTGTCTGTGCATTAGGGAAATTCATTCCCCCAGTTCTAGTGTGAAGGTGCCGGTGCAGTGACAGTGTTGACAATAGGAATATCGGAGCTGAATCATAGAAAGCCTCATATATTGCAGGGAGAATCAATAAGCCCAGGGTACAAAAATCACTGAGAGTACAAAGAAGGCATGACCTCAACCAACAATCCTGGTGATGGTCAGCACTATGCAAATAAAGCATACAAGTTACTACATGAAATGATCAAATCCTCCCAAAAGTCTGGTACTCTTCTATCAACTTCTTGGTCTCCGGATGGCTTGGTCGATCAAGCAGCCCTTCAACAAGCTGGTTTCTCCTCTTAAGGACACGGCGTACGTCTTCAGCAGTTTCTTCCCATGTTGCTTCTCCGAAGCAATCTTCTAGCTTTCGCTTCTGAGACACTGCTTCATCTCTGGATTTGATCGCCTTGTTCAGAGCATGCTGGACACTATACCGGGTCATCACTTCTTCCTCACACTTCTTGATGCTAGACTTCAACTTCTCTTCGAGGTCGGAAATTTGCTGCTTCAGCTTATCTTCCCTCTTCTTATTGTTGGTGAGTGTAGCATTCCAAGTCTTATTGCAAGAGGAGATCTCTCGGTGTGCTGCGTCGAGTGCTTTCTTTTTGGATTCAAGCATGTCATGGGAGCTTCTGAACTCTTGCCCCAGACGTTCACGCTTTTTCTTTTCCTCAGTCAACTCAGCCCCTAGTCTGTTTAACAGCTCGATCTGTTGTTGGAAAGCATATACAGCCTTATTTTTCTCACTGCGTACTTGAGCTAGCTCTTGCTCTAACCCTTCGTTGACCTTCATCAAGGCTTCTTTTTCCTTCACAACTTGCTCGTAGGCCTCCCTAGAAACAGTAGTTGGCTCTTCTGCCGGGACGGGAACAATGACGGGTGCAGCTGGAAATGGCATTAATAACTGACTTGCTCGTTCCTGGATCCAAACCCTGTAAGGTGCATAGGCCTGGCAATCGTTCTTTCCTAACAACGGCTTCCCTCTGCGGTTAATACGCGTCCAGGCATGTTGCAACTTGGCTAATAACTCCCCCTTCACGTCACCGGTGAAGTACAGAGATTCCTGTACTTCTTCCTCCTGAGGTGGATTCTTCAGTGCATATCCGAACTGGCGAATGAATAGAGAAGGGTTGTAATTGATACACCCTTTTCTTCCTATCAGCGGCACATTAGGGTACCCAGAACAACTGAAGATGAGCTCAGATCCCAACAGGTCTCGATCAAACCACACAACGTCTTCGGAAGATAGCCTCATCAGGCGTTCTGACCAACTGGCTGAGGTTGCACTGTCTACAAATGGTCCCCTTATGGGAAGGTGACTCTTGAACCACATATTCAACAGAGGAGTACAGCAGTAGACAACTTTTCCTCTTCGGTTCTCATTCTTATAGTGCAATGAGTGATATAAGTCTCCAATCAAAGTTGGCACTGGGTTGCCTGCAGCAAACAGATAGAAAGCGTCCAGATCCACAAAGTTGGGCAAGTTAGGAAACAGCACAATTCCATAGATGCATAAGGCCAAAATAGCATTGAAAACCACCCAACAACCGTTCTTGGCGTATTCTCGAGCTTTGACAACTAATAAATCCAGAGAGAAACCTGACACCCCAAGCCAAGAAGTCAATAACAGATCTGCAGCGTTCATATGCAAGGCTTTGGCTAGGTCCTCCAACTTGGGCTCAGCAGCAGAGTGAATGAAGGGAACTTTGTTCTGCACGGGAAGCTCAGTAAACTCCACATACTCCTCAATGGTAGGTCCTAGAATGAAGTCAGCAAAAGTAAAGCATCTCAATGCGGGGTCATAGAACTGCATCAAGGTGTATAGCCCGTTCATCTCATCAGCAGTGGGCTTACAGACTAATCTCAGTAATCTCCCATGGCTCATTCTGAAGCTTCTTCTGACCTCCTCATCAGCGAGAGACATCAGACCAAGCAAAGAAGTAATATCAGGTGCAGGCAGCTTATACGCAACTGTTTTCCTCAAACTAGCCATAATCAATACTCAGAAGTCCGGGCACTAGAACTAGGGAAATGCAAATGCACCTGCAGCACAGACACACGTTAGTGAAATGCAAATGGTAATGGATATGCAAGCAATGCAATGCAAGTAACATGCAACAGGGACCAAAGCGGCAGCTGAATAGCCTGAACTCAATCAAGAAAGGTCTCAGATAGACCATCCAGAAGTCATCAAACCCTGGTCTCAGATAGACCTAACACAAAGCTCCAATACTGGTCTCTGACAGACCTCAAACCATAACTCCAACTGGTCTCTGGTAGACCTCAAATCACATCTCTAATTGGTCTCTGACAGACCTCAGAACTCTCCAACTGGTCTCTGACAGACCTCAGAACACATCTCCAAATGGTCTCTGACAGACCTCAGAACACATCTCCAAACGGTCTCTGACAGACCTCATAACTCTCCATAAATAACCAGGATCTCTGATCAAGAAATAACCGGTAGTCTGAAGGTCTGGTTACCTGCATAACCCCAAATCCCCTCACGGGTGGGTGGCCCTATAACTGGCACAAGGTACGGCATCCTATGCGGTCGTCGGCGTCACAGACTTTCAGGGTTGATGATACGATTCCCAGAAGGAGTGGCATCATCAAATCCTGAAGAGGCCTCACTCTGCCAACTTCCAAATGATCGGTCCCCGGAGTCGACAATTCAGCTGACCAACAACCCCTTCGACCCAAAGGGTAGAAAAAGAAGCCAACCAGAAGAACCTCGTCCGAGTGTAGATTTCATGAGACACTAATGCAAGCAAAGCCGGCACGCGCCCACTACTTTCTACGCTAATTCTAGGTGCACTCAAGCCCAGGTCCGGCTTATCTCTCAATATCAGAACACCCGTCACTCCCCAAATACAGCAATAATAACCAATATATATAAAGCTGAAAATACAAGGTTAGAAATATACAATAACTCCATACAAAATCCTCGACGGGAAAACAAGCGCTAGGATTGACTCTCTTAAGGGACGTTGGATCCCAAATGCATAAGAACCATCGCAGTCCTTAGCAGCCAGGGGACGTTGGATCCCCAGCAGAGTCGCCAGCTGTCGCTACTGCGAAAATCGGCGCCGGCTGAACAGAAGAGTCGCCACCGTGCGTTATTTATCCTACGGGAGGGAAAGGAAACGCTCAGAGTAAACCTCGCACAACACGGGAAAGGTATGGTCGTCGCAACCAAAACCGGGGTTCGGGAGTCGGTTACGCAAGGGGAAGGTATTAGCACCCCTCACGTCCGTCGTACTCGACGGGATCCACGCTTGTTTTCGGGTATGGATTGTTATTCTATCTAAACTATAGGTCAAGGGTTAAAAAGAAAATAAAACGAAAATAAAAATGAATCGGCAAAGTATCGCACTTTATGCCTACGTATTCCCGTCTGAAACGAGAAATCAGAGTCAACGTAGTTCGCCTACCTACGGGAAAGGAGGGAAAGGTTGCTCGCTAGGATATCGCATCCTATGCCTACGTACTTTCATACAGCATGAAAGATCAGAGCAAACGTAGTTCGGGCCACGTACGACACAAGCTTGTCTTGGTTGATTTTATTCTTTCTGAAAAAAGGTTTTCTGATTAGCGGTCCCGGCGGACAAAAATGACGTTTTGATGAGTTCACATTCTTTTACGGAAGAAGTGTCTTTTATTGTGTTTGAAATCTTTATGTGTTTTTCTGTTTGTTTTGAGAAAGAAAGAGACAGAAATCTAACCTACGGTTGCGAGGGGAAACAAACTAACCTAATGTTATCATGCATGGGTTAAGACCTAGTGTCTATCATGCTCCTCTCTTGCACAGAGAGAAACAGAGATCCTACGGGATAGGCAGAAACAGAAACAATAACAGATATAATAAAGCGGTAAAATGCATGGATGCAACAGCACAAGCGAGGCAAGGGAGTCCCACTCAACCTCGAACCTGGAAAACAATAGGCAAAAGTGAACAGGCTTCACTTCCAACCCAACAGGGTAAACAGCAAACAATACAGTCCAGAAAACCAATCAATACATCAAGAAATGAAATACAACAGCAAAAGAAACAGCATCAGCAGCTCTGAATCAACATCTGGCCTCAAGCAATCTCCAAACAGCTACAAGCTTTAACAAGCATCAATCTCCATCTTCATGGCCTTCAGGCAAGGGCTTTGATTATCTGTCTTCTATAAGCAATGGCTTTTCTTCATGCTCAAACCTCCAGGATGAGGAATCAGTCACAAGAGTGAAGTGAATGAATGTTAGACAGTTGATTACCTACCAAGGGTGGTTCATCAACTGTTAACATTAAACAGAAAGTCTCCTCTCAAAAGTTCTATCTTTCAAATATATTCACTGATCCTTCCAAAGGAAGGAGGTGGATATCTGAAAGAGACTTTGAATCATAGAGAAAGGATGGATGCAGACAAGGCATTCCATGTTTGAGAAACAAGCTTTCTAATCTAGAGCTCTGCCTAGCTCCTAAACCCTAGTCTCCTCAGCATCTGCTAGCAAGAACCTCCTCTCCAACTCTGGCAGTTGATCTTCAATCTCTGGATCTCCAATGATCTTCATCTCCTCAAGTCTTCAGCTCTCCCAGGTCCCCAGACAAACCCAATACCCAAGCAAGCAAGCAATAATCCCCAGAGGGCACACCACACCAGTCAATCAGATATACAGACAGTATTAATAGCAGTAGGGGAATCCTGACTTTTTTCTAAGGGATCTACTAACTACCCATAGCCCCTATAGTCCCATAACTAAACTAGTTAAATCCTAGGTCCTAAGGGAAATGAAATCAAACTTCCTAAATCATCACCTAAAAACCCTAATTTGTTCAAGTTGTTCAAGCCTACATTAAGCACCTAAAATTAATTCCTAAAAATGGGAACTAAATTGTTTCTACAAGTTCAACATCTAATCTAAACAACATAAAAAGAATGAACAAAAAATATGAAAGCATTTAGTAGAACAAAAATTAGCAAAATCATGCATGAAATGAAACTATTTAAAATGGCATTTATTTAGAAAATATGGAAAAAATATGAAATAAAAATAAAAATGCAATTTTATTTAATGACAATTTTCTACACATCCTAAAGAAAATAGTGTAAAAAGAATGAAGTGAAAATGATTTTCTATGAATTTATTATGAATTTTTTAAAGTTGGTAAAATTAAATTGAATTAAAATGAGGGAGGGGGGTTAGAATAGAAGACACGCCTAGTTAATAATCCAGTGGGCCAGCAAACAGGGGGGTGTGCGTAGCACATTGCACTGGGCCCAGAACAACTTCAGAAATAATGAAAATAAAAACCACGCAGGGGGGTGAAAATAGCATAGGATCACGTTCAGAATGGAATTGGGCTTGGTATTGGGGGTGGGAATAGCACATCACTCACCTAGGCCCGCCCGTTTCAATTAATGAAACGGTGCGTTTAGGGCACCAACTCATCTCCCTCCAAAATCTGCTTCAAACAAGAGCCACACGATGGGCTTCTGAGTCAAAGTCCAACATGAAATGGACGTTCCAGATTGTGTCTTCTCCAATGGATCATTCAAAAGCTAGGGTTTCCCTCCATGGCAGCCATGCACGAGCCAACTTCTACCACTCTGTTCTCTCTCCACAATGCATGAAACGCCATGCTATAAACATGAAACTCACTCTAAATTCTTCCCTCTACAAGCCTATGGTCTTAGATTGCTCTGAAACTCAACAAATCAACAAACCCGATCGAGACAAGTTCTGGTTACCATGAATATACTCTGCAACTCATCAGCACAATTCTCCATCAAACTTGCACTAATCTAATCTATAACTAATGGTGATTATCCTGCGCTAACAACCTAAGGTTCTAATGCACTATGCTGCAAGTTCCAAGCCCTAACAGTTTTGTACACCTGCTAACAATCATCACTAAACCACTCCAAATTCATCCTAATTGCTCTACTAACATCCTACATCATATCTAAACTAATAAAATCATGCTAATCTAATTGAATCTAGCTGTGGCAGAGAAAATGTACCTGGTGTGTAAGCTTGTGGATGATGATGGAATTCGTGGATCTGAGACTTGTGAGGCTTGGATCCTGATCTACAATTGCTCTACTTGCTTCTGTTTGCAACACTTGAATGAAACTTGGCTTGAATTGTGCTATCAACTTGAAATTGCAATTTTGATGTTGATGATGGAAGTGCTCGAAAATGGATTGATCTCACTTGGTTCTTGGTTGAATTCTGATCTATGATGATGAATCAGTATAATGAAGTTGATTTTGATGATAATTGGTGAAGAATTTGAGAGATTGAAGTGAAATTGCAAAGAGAAAGAATGAGAGAGTTTGTGAAATTCTTGGTGAAAAATGAAGCCAACCCTTGATCAATCTTCATTTCATGAATATATAGTGCTCACATGAACATTCTAGATCCATCTTACACATTCCCTTGCCTTCCAACTTTGATTCATTTTGGCTATGTTTCTTAAAATGCAAGTAACCAAGGATAACTTTGAAATCTTCCACTAAACTCAAAAAAGTGCTTGAACCATTGTCTTTAGAATGTCTTTTCCATTCAAAATCATATATTGGAAGTCTCCATTTGGACTTATAAATCTCCCAAACCATTTTTCATCTTGACTTTATTCAAATTATAAGCCATTTTAGTTCAAATTTTGACCAATCATGCAACTCCATGCTATGAGCTTTTCCAACAATTTGTGACCTTCTTTCTAGACTTAAAATCCCATTTGGAGCAAGTTTGATGTTGTAAGTTTTTCCATTTGAGGCCTCCTTGTATGAGTTTTGGACATAGGTTAAAATGACCTGTAATTCACAAATGCCCAAAATACCCTTTGCTTGCCAAGACCATAAGTTGAGTTCCACACATCATATGAAGGCATGATATACCATTCTAGAAAGCTAAGACAATGAGGAACAATTCTTATGTTGACCAAGAATTCATTTGAAACCTCCTTGAGGGGTAAAAATTGCTTGGAAGTCAAGTCACTTTCACAGACAAAATTTCAGATACCTCAGATGACCTGTAACTTGCAAGGACCATAACTTGAGTTCTATAAATCTCCTTGATGTCTTCCACCACTCAAATTAAAGGTCTTGAGATCCTCTACAAGTTTCATGTTGGCCAAGAAGCCATTTGAAGCTAGCATTTTGACTTATCTTGCTTGGAAGTTTGACCTAAACTAGGGAATTTTACCTAGAAACCCTAATTTAGAACCTCCTCTTCTCCTTGATTTCTCTTGATTTATTCTTAGCATAACAACATATCTTTATTCTCCATGTCAAATTATGAACCCCACATCTCTCCAATAGCCCTTAATGCCTTTCAATCAGTCAATTGACCTAGAGTTGACCCAGGGCTGACCCAGATGAAACCCTAGTTGACTGTCTTCAACTGCAATACTTGTGATCACACCAATGACTTGTCTTCTTCTCCAAATGGCTTTCTAAGTCTCTCATAATGTCTAGATACTCTCCATGCCTTCACTTCACAGCTCACAACCCCCTTGTTGACCCTCAGACACCCTCAGCTAGGAGATGGACTCAAGGCTTGATCTGCTGAACTCTTTGCTTTCAAATTCTTTCTTGATGACTTGAATAAGATTGAATTGGGATAATAACCTCTTGATAGGCTTCTAGAGATGAGAATAATGATTGGTCCCCTGTTGTATGACTTGCTATGCTTATGCTATGCAGATGGTTAGTCTATGTACATGACTCTATATGCAAATGCTAATGACAATGAAACATAAACCAAGTGAATAAGGTTGGGCAAATTTTAGGGTGCAACACATGCGCATTCATTTGTTGAGCATAGCATGTTTTTGTTGCATTGTGCATCTTGCATTTTTGTTGGTGCTTCCTTGCTCTCTGGTGTTGTTGTCCCTGCAGAGAATGTGTGTGTCCTCCCTCTAGTAGAGTGTCAACCCCTAAGCAGAAAATGCTTATCCTTTTAATTCCCCATTGAGTTTATGCCTCGTGGAAGATGTTTGTTTTAGCTTCCTCCCCAGTTTATTATATGGATGGAATTGATTCCTGATGAGATATTTCCTCATTAGGTCGAGTCTTATTTGATTGTTTCTCTCCAGTTTGTTCCTGGATTGAACTTTGGTCTCCTGCAACAGTTATTTTGAATTTCTCTGGGTTGTGAAACCTGGATGATGAAAAGGAATTATGTTGCCTTTTGAGGATTCATTTTCCTCGACAAAAATTTGTTTATGAATCCCATCAGAAGATGAAGATTTGAATTTCCCCAGTCGTGGTTTGATAACACTCTCTTGGAAATTTTTGCCTGACAGCAAGTGGTGTTCTCTTTATTTGAGCAACTTGTGTATCCCCCGACAAGGTAAACCTCACCTGGTAACAAGTGGAAGCCTCTTTATTTGAGCACCTTATGTAATCTCTGGGAATTAATTTGTATCTTTGCAATAAATGGTATTTATCTAGTTCATCCTCAGCAGAGAAGTTTGATCTCTATCCGACCAGCTTTTCCATAAATGGTATCTCTGTGGAAAAGTCCTGGTAAGAAGTTTATTGTGAAATTCCCTACAAATAATTGCCTCTTTATTTGAGAATTCTATTGTATGATTTAACCTTCTTGTATCTCTTTTGAAGATCCCTGACAGAGTTATTGATTTGTAATTCTTAGCAAGTGGCAGTCCCTTCAGCGAAGACAGTTCAACTTTGGTCCTTTTTTCAAGTTTAAAACTTGATTAAAGAAGAAGTTGGGCTCTATATTTATAGTGGAAGCTTGTTATCATTCGACTTGGTTCTTTATTTGAACAGATGTTTATCTCTTCATACGAGAATCCTGTTGTGATCCAGTGAATATTTCATCCCCAACAGATGTTTGCCTTTTTATTTGAGAAATATGTTGTGTGATTTGAGCTGCCCAGTGACAGGTAGCTGATAATATATTTCTTCTCCTACCCAGTGACAGGTAGTCGAGTATGTTTATCCTACCCGGTGATAGGTAGTTGACCTTCATTTCTTTCTCCTACCCAGTGACAGGTAGTCGAGTATGTTTGTCCTACCTAGTGAGAAGTAGTCGACCTTTATTTCCTTCTCTTACCCAATAACAGGTAGTTGAGTTTTATTTACCTTACCCAGTGATAGGTAGTTGTTAATATTTCAGTGTGAGTCCATTGCCTTTATTTTTCTACCCAGTAATCGGTAGCTGGTAATGTTTCTTCACCTTTTGAGTATATCACCTATATTTTCTACCTAGTAACTGGTAGCAGGTAATTTTTCTCATTCCTTGTTGGTTGGTTATCTTTGTTTAGTAACCGGTAAAAGGTAATCCTTCCTCCCGAGCTTGTTGCCTTTATTTTTTCTACCCAGTAACCGGTAGTCGGTAATCTTTCCTTGTGGTAATATTCCTTTTCCTACCCAGTAACAGGTAGTTGATATATTGTTCACCCCATCCAGTAATCGGTAGTTGGTAACCTTTTCCTTCAGGTTTATTACTCTCGCTAAACTACTCAGTAACTAGTAGTGGACAATATTTCTTTTCCTACCTAGTAATAGATAGTTGATTATCTTTCATCAAGTTGATTACTTTTATCTAGTAACCGGTAATAAGTAATACACTTCTTTGTTTTCTACCCAGTAACATGTAGATTATAACTCTTTGGAGTTTATTGCCTTTATTTTCTACCTAGTGACAGGTAGAAGATAATTTACTTCTCTCTTCTGAAGCTGAGTATCTTCGTTATTTGCCCAGTCACCGGAAGTTGATACCTTTTCCCAATTGAGTTTATTCCTTTCCCTTTTTGGAATAGAATCTTACTCTTTTATTTTCCCCTGTGGAGTCTCATTTCTTTTC
The DNA here is from genome assembly GCA_963859935.3 of Lathyrus sativus. NCBI lineage: Eukaryota > Viridiplantae > Streptophyta > Magnoliopsida > Fabales > Fabaceae > Lathyrus > Lathyrus sativus. The sequence goes on from OZ012738.1 coordinate 33,734,421, forward strand.
TTTTGTTCTTCAGCAGTTTGTTTATCTTTTGTGGTTTATTTTCCCCACAGAGGTCTTGTGTTTGCATACCATAAGCATAATCATATCCTCTTCTGGTCTCTTAGGGCCAAAAACTGGGTTTATTTGTTATATTTAAGTCCCTTCTATCTGGTCGAGACAAAGATGTCAATCTTCATATCTCCGGATAAAAGAAACTTAAATAGGGGCAACAATAATATCCTAATTTTTACCCCTAAGATCCCACATAACATTTGAATTTCATACCACAACAAAATCACATGCTTTGGTTCTCTGGCCTTCCTTTGCAAGTTTGTCTCTGAGGGACATCTTTGGGCACCCTTGCTTTCTTGTATGCTTGGTGTTTGTTTATGTTTATGTTTACTAACCACTAATTAAAATAAAAAATATGTTTATTTTCTTTTTCTTTACTAACTCTTTTTCAAATAGAGGTTGGACTCAAGAACACCAAACAACAGTTCCTCAGCTTGAATGAATATCATCTTAAAAAGTCAAAGTTTATCTGCAAGCATTTCAAATCATTTAATCAAGAGTTTCCCAATATTTGATTAACTTTTATTCAAGAGACTCCAAGGTTCATGTGTTTATTTTCATGTCTTCTTTGACAAGTCAAAAAAATCGAGCCAGAGCCAAGACAACACATCAAAAAGGCAAATTTTCACAATTTTTACTTGTTAACCGATTAACACATTTGCACATGCAAATGGTTAATCGATTAACCAATGTGTTTTTTGTGAAAATATAGCAAATTTAAATTCTGCTGCACTTTTGGCACCAAGTTCAAATATTGCATCATGAGAATATTCTAGATCACTTCATTTTAATTTCCCTACCTTGTCATAATTGATTCCCACCATACACCTTCACTAATCACTATTTGATCTTGATTTTGCCTCCAAACTCAAATTCCAACCCTAATTTTGGTTCCAAACCACCAAAATTTCCAAGCCTAAATTCTATAAATAGAGACCTCATTTCATTCATTTCACAAGCTTTGATATCCAAATTCACCTTGATAAAATTTCTCTCAATTCCCTTCAACTACCAAATTAACCAAAGCTCTTTCTTCTTTTGAAAGTTAGTAAGTTCATCATTAGAACTTACTAATCTCTGAGCTAGACCTCCATCTATTCACTTTTTCATCATCAATTTCTGTAGATCAAGGCTTTAGAGTGTGGTTCTTGAAGTTATTTGAATCAATTTCAGATTTGAAGTGGTAAACCTTCATTCCACCATTGTTGTTCTTGATCCATCTTCCACAATGTGATCTATTATTGATTCTTGTTGCTTGATCTTTGGATCTTGAAAAATTGTGTTTTATTAGTGGTATATGTTGTTTTTTCACTTGAATTTTTGTGCTAATTCTCATTCATGGTCATGAGGTGTTTGAAGAAATGGTTGGATCATGGAAGCTGATTTTTTTCAAAAAAATTTGTTGTCTTAGCAGTGTTAATAGATTAACACATTTGCACTGGCAAATAGTTAATCGATTAACGTGTGGCAGATTTGTGTTCTTGTTTGTTTTTTAGATTGTTTTGGTTTTTTTCTCTTCTTCTTCTTTCATTTCCATTTGGTTTTTGCTTTAGATTGCACTTTTAAAAGTCCTATTTCTCTTTAAATTCATTGGACTTAGGGTGTAGATGAAGTTAGATAAATATTCACTAATTCAAATCTATCTTTAAAGTGAATTGTTCAATTCATTTTAGGTGCTTTGAGTTTATGACATGTTTAGTGCTTTAATCCACCAAGATGAGTGGATGGACTTAACGATAGAATGACGTTGAAATTGTAATTCAATATGGCCTTCTCTTTCCTCTTATCCTTTTTCTTTTGATCGATGAAAATCTTCAATATCATTAGAACTTATTTCAAGTTCTTGATGAAAATTAGATTGTTACCTATTTACTTTTCGTGCATTATTACTTTCAGAGAGTGATCTACATATCATTTCTCTAGCATGCATTAGCACTAACATTGTTATTGGCCAACCTCAGATAGTCGTAGTTCTATATAAACCCGATTACGATTGCTTAACATAGCGCAAAATTGTCCCATATTAAAAAATTATCATCCGTGGCTCAAACTTATGTTTGAAAGTCCAAGTATGGTTGATTATTTGTCTTAGGTCCATTACCTATGAAACTTGTTGTTATGAGGCTTTGATTTTATTAATCCTCTAACGAGTCTTCACTAACTTTGGCCTAAGTGTGTTATTTAACCAATGTTGTTCATTTGTTTTAACAACTAATCACTAACTCACTAACAATATTATTGTACTAATTTTGTTTATGTTTCCTTCTCGCTCCCTATCTCTCCTTTATTTTTATGCTCCATTATTATCATCTCACATTATATTATTGTTTATTTTTTATGGACCATATCTTGTTCAAAAGACTAATAAAGGATAAACCTCTAAAAAAACTTGTGTGCTCTTAATTTTTTGGGTTATGCTCATGGATGGACCTTAGACCTTGGACTTCTTGGACTATTCTTAGACCCTTGGACTTAGAATTATGACTATTTCCCTATGCTTGAAGTATTATGGATCTTTGCCTTTATTTGGCTTGCCTGTTTGCTTATGCTTCAAGTTAGATGGAGTTCTTATTTCACTTGCTATGAAGTGTGCTAAAATTTGGTTAGGTCTTTCTTATCTCTAACTTTTTACTTATGCTTTTAGGATAATCACTTCACCTTCTCCCCCTTCTTAAATTTTCAAAATCTCCTCTCTTTTTCAAAACCTTATTGCTTTCAAACTTCAAACCTCTTTCACCATAAAACCTTGACTTTTTCAAGTGATTTTTAAACTTTGTTTTCTTTAATAAATGTCAATAAATGTTAATCATATTTTGAGCAATTTCAAAAAGACATAAAAAATATAAAAACTCATCAATTCTTTTTGTGCCTTTGTGCATTTTTTTCATAAGTTTAGACATGATTCATCTCTTTAAGTAGAATTATTCACTTAGAAATGAAAACATGTCTTCACATTTAAAATCAATGATAACAAACCATTTTTTTTTATTTGTACCATAAACTACGGGGTTTTGATCCTATATTACACTTTATGAGTACGTAGGCATGAAGCGATAAGTCTCTCCAAACACAAAAAAATATTAAAATATATTCTCTTCTCATCTCCCCAATCTCTTTTAAGCAAACTTTTTAAATCAAAAAGCGTAGATATTTCAAAGGGTCCCTATAGAGTACTATAGACGTTTTGGGTGCTAACATCTTCCTTTATTTCCTTTTGGATAAAATAAAAGTGCGACGGTAACTCTTTCATTTTTGAGTTAAGTTAATCAATAGCTTACACTCACAAATTTTCCCGTTACACCCGTCTGCATACAAAAAGCACACTTAAGAGGATTCATCTTGAGACTGTGCTTCCTCTTTCTTTCAAACGATTGTCGAAGATGGTCTACATGACTTTTTCCTGAAACTGATTTAACCATAATATCATCAATATAAATTTGCATAAACGTTTCAATAAAGTCATGAAAAATTAAATTCATTGCCCTTTGATACGTTGCCCCAGCATTCTTCAGGCCAAAGGGCATTACCACCCATTCGAAAGTGCCTAATGCTCCCGGGCATTGAAATGCAGTTTTTGACACGTCTTCCTCAGCAATGAAAATTTGATTATAGCCAGAATATTCATCGAGCATATTTAAATACCCATGGCCCATAGCAAAATCGACTAGCATTTCCGCCACAGGCATTGGATACTCATCCTTTGGGGTTGCAGCATTTAGATCTCTAAAGCCTATGCAAACCGTTAAAGTTCCATTTTTCTTAATAACTAGAACAATGTTGGCAGTCCATTTGACATACCTGGTCGTACAGATGAATTTACATCTCAGAAGTCTCTCGACCTCCTCTTTGATCTTCGAGAGAACCGTAGGTGCAAATTGCCTTGGAGTTTGCTTGATGGGCGTCTTCCTATGCTTTATTGGCAACTTCAGTTTGACCAGCTCTCTACTTAAACCAGGCATTTCATTGTAATTCCATGTGAAGCAGTCTCTGAACTCCTTCAGCAGTTGAATTACTTCGAATCTGAGTTGTGGATCAAGATTGACACTAATGTAAGTTGGCATTTTCGTTGTCCCTTCTCCCATGTTTATTTCTTCTAGAGGATCTTGCACCAAAATTTTGATGTTGCTTGCTAGTAGATCCTTCTCAAAGCCCAAAGGTTCATCATTGTAGATGGCATCTAGCCTTTGGCTTGGCACTTCGACTTGTTCTTTGTCAGGTGGCTCCGGGTCGAAGTTCTTCCCAGGACCTTTGAGGTGCTCTTATCTTTGGCTTTAACATCCATATATTTTACTTCAGACTCTAAGGCCGCTTTTAATTTGTTTTCAGCTATATAAGCTAAAATCCTTTTGAGTTCCAATGACTCAGTCATTGTCACTAAATTCACTACTTCAACCAGTTGGTTAGATCCTCGCTCTTCCGAATACATAGTCTTATTCAACAACAACCTCCATATCCCACTGGAAGTCGTGGGTGGGGTGCAAGTACAAATAGTAGAAGGAGTTAATCGCAGGTGTAAAATCACAACCTGCAGGATTGCATGGTGCTATATGTTGCACCCTAAAATTTGCCCACCGGTTTTTTGACTTTGACTGGCTTTTGCTTCGTTTTCATCTGCATATCATTTTTCGCATTTTGCCCGTCTTATCAGCCGGACTGAATTTATCAGGATTTTAGCCGCTTTGCTCGCGTTTCAGGCGATTCAAAATAATTCAAACGATAAGTTCAGTGTCGAAATCGAGCGAAAGTCGCTTTCCTCTTGAAGATTCAATCCATGCTGATAATTTGGCGCATTTCCGTGCTCGCCTATTTTCCATGGCATTTTTGCATTTTTATTGCTATTTTCGTCTTATTTAATTATTTAGAATAGTTTTTATTTTATTTTTATTTATTTAGAAATATTTAAAATAGGAATAGATGTTTTATCTTTAATATAGATTTTTATTATTTTGTTTTGAATAGAAAATAGAAATTAGAATAGGTTTTTTATTAAGATTCTATTATTTGAAATTAATTTTGTTTTTAGTTTGGAATTAATAGGATTTTTATTTTATTATTATTATTCAGATTTATTAGTAATTTAATTAGTTTTAATTATTTTATTAGTTAGAATATTATTTTAATAGTTATTTTTTGTTAATTTTTTATTATCAACTTTTTATTAATGGTGCATGTGGTAGTAATCTAAGTCAACTTCATTAACCACCATTTAACCAATCATCAGAATTTCATTTACATATTAATCACCATCATTAAGTCATAACCACATCTGCCACGTGTCAGAAAAGTGGTATATATACCACTATTCATCATCACCTTCTGACAACCCTAGAAGACCTAGCCGCTACAGTACCCTAATCCCAAAGTCTCAACCCTAACCCTAAGGAACCAGCCGCCCCCTTCCTCCACATATTGTTCATCTTCTTCATCCCTACACCTTCATCCATCTTCAACATTAACTTCATCTCCATGAATAATCTCCATTGATGAGCTCCAAACCTCTCAACCTTCAACCCGTCATCGATTAAAATCCAAACCCAGAAACACTCTTCAGAATCACCTTCGAAAACTTACTGTAGAACCCAACCGTAACAACATCCATGACGAACCACACACAACCCACTTCATCTTCCCAGAACCAACTCAACACCGCAAAAACCTTTGCATTTCCGTAAATCTCCAGCTCCAATCAACTTCAGAACCAAAGCCAACAACCCAGAGAACCACATCCACATTCACCGCTAAACCCATCAGAGAATCTCGCTAATCTTCCTCCTCCATAACTTCACCTTCAACCTACCTCCATCTTCAAGCTGCTGCTAACCACCACACAAATTTCGTACCACCACTCGAATCTCCATTCAACCTCAAACAACAACCATAACAGAAACGACAAGCTCACAACGAAAACCGTTCTCGCGAACTGTTCATCCAAAACCCCTTTGAGAATAACAACTCGAAAACCTTACTCCACCATTATCAGAACCATCTTGATCCACCTTTCAACCTCCGGAAAAAAACCGTTTGTTTTCCACTACCAACTCGACATCCACTTCTCCATCCTTCAAACTCAAGCTTTCGAACCAACCAAAAAACTCATTCCCAGATCTTCATCTACGAAGCTCACATCACTCCAATCGCAACCCAGATCAAACCATCAAAATCATCTGAAACCCACTTCGACCGTAAAATTCACACCTCCAAATCCAGAACTTCAAACTTTAACAAACCTTCTTCAGAACTTCATCACCCTCGCTAACACCGTATACACAGCTCACGAAAATCCAAATAAAACCCACCCCTGTTTCTTCTCCAAAACGACAACCACGCATGCAAACAGAATCGGAAGATAGGATGAGTTGATCTCAAAGCGATAGGGAGAGAGAGAGAGAGAGAGAGAGAGAGAGAGAGAGGAGAGGAGAGATGAGAGAGAGAGAGAGAGAGAGAGGAGTGTTGAACGGAGAGCATCTGAAACGGAATCGGAAACAGAGAGAGAGAGAGAGAGAGAGAGAGAGAGAGGAGAGAGAGAGAGAGAGAGAGAGAGAGAGGAGAGAGAGAGAGGAGAGAGAGAGAGAGAGAGAGAGAGAGAGAGAGAGAGAGAGAGAGAGAGAGAGAGAGAGAGAGAGAGATGAGAGAGAGAGAGAGAGAGGGAGGAGGAGAGAGAGAGAGAGAGAGAGGAGAGAGAGAAGAGAGAGGAGAGAGAGGAGGAGAGAGAGAGAGCGGAGAGAGAGAGGAGAGAGAGAGAGGAGAGAGAGGATAGAAGAGAGAGAGAGAGAGAGATGAGATGAGAGAGAGAGAGGCGATTTGAAGAAGAGGATCCCACCATTTTCTTTCTTGTTTATTTTTATTTTTTATTTTATTTAAAATGATTTGGGCTTAGCCCACCGTCTTGCCCTACTTAATCTGACCCCCTTTCTCATAATTAAACCCCCCTCCTATTTTTCTTCTTTTTAAATTTAATTTGTTATGTAGATTTATTATATATTAATTTTCTAAAACAGTTTTATGTATATAGTGATTTAGTTTATTAGTATGTAAATATACTATTATTTTATATTATATTATATTTTTTTAGGACTTTTTCATATTAGAGTTTAGATTGTCTTAAATATAGAGTTTTATTTCAATAGTACTTTATTTTTAGAGTGGATTTTATTTCGCATTTGTTATTGGATATTTTGTCCCCTGTTCATCTGTTTTCGGTCGACGAAGAAGTTTCTTTCGATTCTCTGTCAAATTATTGATGAGAAATGAAGGATCCGAGGCCGACTTTTTCTCCTCTTTCTCATTTTCGACTTTATGTCTCTGTTTTGGTCGATGACGACATTTCTGTAATTTATTACCAGTCAAATTATTGGTGAATAATGTTGGATCCGAGGCCACTTCTTTCTCCCCTCATTTCTCTTCATCTTTTGATTTTATTTTGACTTTCGGTGATCGATGAAGTCTTGTAAGACGAGATCCCACTGTTTTTGGTCCATGCGACATGATTCAATTGGATAACGATCCTCAATATCGTTTTTTTCTATCTTGTCTACAGTACGAAAATCAATACGCGACCTCTTAAAGTTTAACTTATCTTATGAGTCGAGCTATGTCGGTTTAGCGCCACATTGGTCCCGATTCAAAGCATCATCAAGGACCAAAAGAGGAAAAGATTGGAATGGAGCTTGCGCACACTGTCAACCGCCGAGCGTTGTGAGTTCTAAGCAATAGATACGTGGGAAATGATGAGTGGGGGAGCCTCTTCTCATTCATCTAGACTGTTTAGCATATATCCTTTGGACAATATGCGACGCATTCGCTCCTACGCCTTAGGTTCTAGCGTGTGTGTCCCGAGTTCCTTCCTGTTTAGGCGTGTTAGGCCTGCTTCCTCTTTTCCCTCGCCCCCGTGCGATCGAAACTCTTTTCCTCTCGCCCCCCGTGCGACCGAGACTCTTTTCTCTCGCATCCTGGCGATTGAGATCCCTTCTCCTTGCCCCCCGTGCAATCAAGACCGTTCTTCCGTAGTTAGCCGAACTACGGCTGCTCTGATCTCTCATATCTGTTGAGAGTACGTAGGCATAGGATTGCGATAATCTTAGCGAGCACACTTTTCTTTTTTTCCCCTTTAGGTAACCCGTACCTTTAAACCAATGACATACTAACGTTCGTTCTATCGCAAACAGGTAACGCCTAAGTCTCAAATGGTCGAGCAGCAATACACCTAACTACTAGAATGCGTACACTAGTATCGTCCATTTTTTTCTCTCGTCCGAGTACGATCCGAGAACACCCCCGTTTACCCGTAGTTAGCCTGAACTACATTTTGCTCTGATTTCTCGTACCAGACGAGGATACGTAGGCACAAGACACGATGTCTTGGCGAGCAATCCCCCCCGTAGTTTCCCGAACTACGTTGACTCTGACTTTCCCATTGCACGAGGGAATACGTAGGCATAGGATGACGATGTCCTATCGAGTCAGTTCTTTTCGTTCTTTTCAGTTCCTTCCGTTTAGCATTAGCGACCTTAGATAGTTTGTTTTTCACCCATAGACTAGACAATAAGCGTGGATCTCGTCGAGTACGACGGACGTGAGGGGTGTTAATACCTTCCCCTTGCGTAACCGACTCCCGAACCCGAGATTTGGTTGCGATGACCTGTCTTTTCCCTTTTCGTAGGTTTTCTCTGATTGTTTCCTTCCCCTCTCTCTGGGATAAATAACGAACGATGGCGACTCTTTTGTCCTTGTCGGCCCCTCTTCGCAGCGATGCGACACTATGTGTGCTAAATTTTTATCAAAATGACGCCCACTTATTTGGTTAACCTCAGCCATGTAAGAGCTTTGATCTGCCTCGATATTTTCAACAATTCTATCACTCTTCCAGATGGATATCCTTTGGTGAAGTGATGAAGGTACCACACCTATTCCATGGATCCACTCCCTTCCAAGAAGTAGTTTGTAGTTTTCCTTGGATGCAATTTGTAACACCCTTCTAAACCCCACGCATAAAACATAAATAATAAGAGAGGATTATCATGCATCTCACAAAAGGATGTCACATAAAATTTCAAACATAACACAAACACCTGTCATGCTCAATAACACTTAAAATAAATTCATGTTTTTCGTACACTTTCACCTTAGCATGTAGCAGCGGATTTTCTTCAATCATATTAGACATAATGAAAGTCTCATACTCATCCATTCATAATCAATACTTAGGAATAAAAGTCAATACTTCACATAATTCAAATAAACATAACAACATAGAGTAGAGTACATAATGTATCTCTCAAACATAAACCGAAATCTCCCCAGTGTTACATGACTTGACCCAACATAAATAAATAAACTAAATTAGTTACTCCAATGGCTACCTCGCGCTACGAGCAACTCTACTCCTTGGTACATGAGCGATGTCGTACGAAATATCATTCCAACATAAGGGTGAGAATTCACATAATTATTGAAATCATAAGATAATAATTAATTTAAGGCATACAAGCATAATTATAATTATTCCCACACTTCAAAGTTTCATCAACAAAGTATCACTCAAGTAACCATACCATTCACAAGTATATACACACAATCCACAATTTCACCAATTCAACAATTCACATAAATGCACGTAATTAATCTCATATAACAAGACTCAATGCAAGACTCAAATGCAACTCATGCAATGTGGCACCAACACTTGTTATTATTTTTCTGTTTTTACTTTAAACCGAGTCCGTTTCCTAGACCAATAACACACAAAAAACTCATTCCCTAAGCTTTCAAACCCCACTCTAGATTTGGGACAAGTCACTAGCTCCTACGGAACTAGTAAGCATTGCCTCTTAAGACAAATGATGAGCGTACAAGTACAACAATCATATGCACTTAAAATCATTCCCTAATCTTAACATCCATGCATATCTTCAATAATTCATCACACTTGAATTACCACACATTTGCACATACAAACACATTTTTAAAAAATCATGACATTCTTACTTCAAACATCGTCATCCATAAATAGCAAGTAATTCACAAGTATCAATATAATTCAACCTCAATTCACAAAACACACATCACTATTTAACTATAAATTAATTAATCATCATCAATAATTAAAAATTCAATACTCAATAAATAATCAATATTCAATAAATAATTCAATATTTTAAATCAATATTCAATATTCAATAAACAATTCAATATTTTAACAAACAATCATTATTTAAATAAATAATTAATATTTAAATAAATAACCAACATTTTAATAAATGTGCAAGAAATATTCAATAATTAAATAAATCTTCAATATTTTCATAAATAATAACATAGATCCAATATTTGAATAAAATTCTATATTTAATAAGGTTTCAACATTTCAATAATAATCAATATTTGAATAATCTTTAATATTTTAAATGAATATTCAACATCTTTTAAAAAAATAACCAATATTTTAATAATTATTTACTATTTTAATAAATACTCATTATCTTAATACAATTCCAATTCATAATATATACACATTTATATATAATATATAGTATAGGAAATGGAAAAGAAGAATATTATATTAATCCTAAAAGTTTCCGCTATATTGTATTGAATTGGAAGAAGAAAAATTGCATTCTTCGTATACTTGTTGGTCGCTACAGTAACTAGGAAATGGAAAGAAGAGAAATTGCATTCTTCATATACGTTTTGGTTGCTACAGTAACTAGGAATTGGAAAGAAACTACATTATTTTTATACAAGTCTTGCGATACAGTATCCACATATACACTACATTTTGCTATTGTGTTAAAAGAAAAGGCATATTATGATGAATTGAAGACAAATATCACATGGCCATTCTATTGCTATCATGCGCTATACTTCATTTTCAATTGAAAAGAATTATTTCTATTACTTCAATTGCTTTACTACAAATACTAATGGATCTCTATAGTATGTCAACGTATTAATTCCAAACACAATAAAATTAACTCATTTTAAAGTTTAATATTAAACTTAACAATTTCCAATTTCATAAAAAAAAATGGAGGTTTAATCTTAAACATATTTTTACCCACTACTCATTATCAAATAATCCCAATAAATGAGTGAAAATCCACTCTTACCTTAGTTTGATGAATTCTTGAGTTTTCTCTTCTCTCGGTTCTTCTCTTCTTCTCTACTCTTCTTTCTTCCCCTTTCCAACTTTTTCTCTCTTTCTATCTTTCTACTCTTATCAAACACTAACATTTATCTTTAAACAATTGTGCTTAACTCAACTCATTCCCACTTACTATTTACACACATATTTAAGTCCAAATAAATAATCTAGCAAATCTACATTATTCTACCTAATAAAAATAGATCACATAAACCAATTAATTTAAATAAAGTAATTAAATCAATTAATTCATATAAATTAAACAAACCAATCAATTCATATACATCTAATAATTCATATAAATCAAACAATTCATATAAATTCAATAAATCAAATAATTCATTTAAATCAAATAATTCAAATAAATCACGTAAATTAATTAATTCAAATAAATCACATAACTCAATTAAATCAATTAAATCAAATAGGCACAAAATCACACAATTAATCAATTAATTAAATTAAATTAATAATCGCTAAAAATTGGGGTGTTATACGATTACCATAAACATTATTGGCCTAGTAATTGTGACAACGGTTAAGTCCACCTGCATGACTCTCATGGTTGTTCCAAATTTCCCTTCGTATTTCGAAAGGACCATGTTATGTGACTTCGTGTTGGAATCACTTTTGCCAATCTTTTTCAACATATAATGTGGCATAAGATTAATTTTCGCTCCTCCATCCACCAGTATCTTATTGATACCCAGGTTCTCTATCTTTCCTCTGATGAATAAAGGCTTCAAGTGATTTTCCATGGCCTCATCTGGTCTTTTAAAGAACGCATTTTGTTCCTCGATACAACCATTGTTCAAAATGTAATAACATATTGGCCTTTGACAGGCCACTCCTTGTTCGACCTCATCCTCCGGGTCTTCCAATTTTGTTACCCTGTCATACTCCCTGAGTAGAACAGATACGACATTACAGATAATGTCGAGTGGTGGCTCAAATCCCGTGTCGAAATCGTCCGTCATGATTTCATCATATACCACCATTTGGTCAGACTTTTCTTTGATATCTTCCTGCTGGTCCCTGAATAACTTTCTTTCGACATCTTTCCCATCGACAAACTTTTTGTCTTTATTATTGCCTTTTTTATCTGCACGTTGCTACTAGACTCAACATTCTCTTTTGTCGCGGCTTCGCCCTCAGTATTACGCTTCCTTTGCTGACGTCTCCATTGAGATCTTGTCATTGGATTTTTTCCTTTGTAATTTTCTGAATGGCAGGCTGATTTCTTAGAAGCTTGGAACTCTCTTCTATATGCTATCGAACATTCTCTTTCGACTTTGAAATTTTGCCACTTTTTTTGGCTATTCTCTCCTTTCTCCACTGATCTCACCCACTTACCCTTGGGGGCCTCTGAAGTGGGCTTAAAGGTCGATGGCCTGTTGCCACGGACCCATGGTCCATGTTGATTATATCCTTTTGTTGCTCCATTTTGGTCAAAAATTCCATGTTTGCCTGAGTTTCTCTAGTTGCTCTTCTCCTTCGTTCGTCGAATCCCTTGGATATTCTCTGCGGCCTTTCAGTCGAAGACAACACTGCATCGAGGACACATCATCACTTGGGAACTCTTCCGCTGACATCTGTGAAGAAACTCAACTAAATTTTCTTCTTGCTTTGTATATGCCACTTTGGCATATTCTTCTTATTGAAGAGAGTATTTGTCCACCTCTCTTGCAGACTCGCTGGTTATCTCGACCATGTTAACTCCAAGATTAGCACATGCAGAGATATCCATTTCTTGGAATTTCTTGCTAAGGCCTTCATTAGCCTTAGTTCCTTTGTTGATCTGTATGAAACCATCAGTAGTTTCACACATTGAAATCACTCCGTTGGGACCTTCAGTAGTCCCATTATTGAAGCCTTCAGTAGCTTTGTTCATGAAACCTTCAGTGGTTTCAATTTGAAAGACATGAGCGACCTTTTCCATGAAGCCCTCAGTGGCTTCTTTGTCGAAGTCTTCAATGACTTCGTGGTTGAAGCTTTAAAGAATCTGGACAAAACCCTCAGTGGTTTCTTGCTCAACGTCTTCAACAACTATTCTAACGAAGCCATCAGTAGCTTCGACCATTTCAGCATTATCGGTGAACTCATCAACAACTTCGACCATATTCACCATGGATGGTTCTGAATAGTATGCATCGGCAAGTGAAAGGGGATCTGAGTCCACCTTCATCTGGTTCCTAGACTTATCAGCAAATTTGAGATGTTCATCCTTAATAGCATTTTGCACGAGATCCCTGAAAAGAAAATATTGAGATGTTTTATGGCCAATAAAATATTGATATTTTCAAAAACCTCTCTTTTCCCTCTGATCTAAGGAAGGAATTTTAGCGTCATGAGGCACTATCATTTGGCCATCTTTAACTAAAACATCAAGCATTTCGTCACACTTGGTGACGTTGAAGATATAGGTCCTTTCAAGGAACCTATTATTTTTCTCTGAATCGACTGGATTCTTTCCGTTTGATGGTGTTAAAAATTTACATGAATACGGTGGGCCTTGTTTTAATTTAGCAAGATCTATGTCACTCTCATCGAAAAAGGCATTTACACTAGTTTCTTGCTCATCTTTGTCGAAATCAACATAGTCGATAAGTGATAAATTGTACTGATTTTGAGTGTGAATAATTGACACTTATTGGCTTAATTCAACCAATAAACCTCAACTTTTGTGCACATATTGTATAGTTTATATTATAGTGTATATATTGTGTATCGCGTAAATATCATTGAGTTTAATTGTTTTTCTATCATTTTTGTAGGTATATAAGCAATGATATTTTGCCATTGTCTTATAGATCATTGAATAAGCTTTCCAACACTTTCGATTACGCGTAAAACGGAGTTACGGTTTAAAAGTTATGGTCGAAACAAGTGCTGGTCTACTGTAATGCTCGCTGCGCAAACTGGAGACGAGCGAACTTGCCAAGAGTTTGCACTGCGAACTTAAGGCGAATAAAAATTGCCTGGAAGCATGGAAAACACTGTTTTGGCAGTAGCTAAGGTGACATATGTTCACTGGGCAAACACGAGAACCCATTTTTGCCTATTTAAGTGATTTTTCAACATTTTTTAGGTTATGTTGTTGGGAACTTTTTACCCTAACTTCATCAAAAACATTCTTAAGTAGATTGAGCTTAGAAGCAACATTAGAGTGTGCATCTTGACGATCCAGAGTCAAATCCACTTCAATCGGAGTTGACAGACCGTGAGATTTGTGTTCTTCTTCTCTCTTCTCTTTGTACTCTCTATTTTTTGGGGTTTTGTATGTAAATTTATCTTGATTCTATGTATATTTATGAGTCTTTGTATAAAATATATTTTACAACTCTTTATCGATGGTTATCTTGATTTTTTACTTAATGGTTTGGTTTTCTATAGACATATACAGTTCGAACTCGATCTAAGATGAACATCTGTTAGATTATAAACTCTAGACATAGATTTAGGACTAATATTCACGCGGGTATCGATTCTTAATGCTCCGTGTTGTCGAGTTGCGTGAGACATCATCTATGAGACGATACGGTTGATCTCTCGACTTTGCGTTAGACACAACCTCTGTTGTGAGCGATACGTGATGATATTGACGAGCGATTTAGGTTGCGTGTATCTGATCCATATATTTTTTAGTACATCATGGATGGAACGAAATACAACTCCTGACGAGTTTTCTCATTTCTTAAGAATGTATTTATTTTCTTTTTTTATGTTTTTCCTTTTTCATTGTTATCCTAAACCATTCAAACTCAAGCTTAGAGACGTGGAGATTGTCGAATGGCACTCTTTCCCTTGCACCGATCCCTGTGGAGACGACAAAACTGACTACTTAATATTTTTGTTTGCTGCTTAACCGCTACAACAAAATAGCGTTGTTGCCAGAGAAAGTTGATAAGTTCTAAATTGTACTGATTTTGAGTGTGAATAATTGACACTTATTGACTTAATTCAACCAATAAACCTCAACTTTTGTGCACATGTTGTATAGTTTATATTATAGTGTATATATTGAAGGTGAGAAAATTACTTAGAAGGGGGGGGGTTGAATAAGTAAGACTAAAAAACAAAGATTAGAACACAGATATTTTTATCCTGGTTCGTTGAAAACAACTACTCCAGTCCACCCTCTCAAGAGTGATTTGCCTTTCTCTGTCAAGGACTTAATCCACTATTTAAATCAAACAGATTACAAATAGCAACACCTAAGAACAACTGTTCTTAGTCTTCTCAAGAGCAACTGATCCCAACTGGATCCTCTTAAGGAAAACCTTTTACAAACAATGTAAAACTTTTACAAGAGTAAGAATGCTTCTAATAAGCTGTTATCACAACAGTGATATTTCTCTTAAGTTAAGAACAAAGTTAAAGCAAAATAATATAATTAAGAGCTTTGAAAGATTTGCTTTGAGGAGTGATTTTGCTAGAGATTCGATGCTGAAGAAGATGGAGTGGACTTCTTTATATAGGCACTAAGATCCAAGAAGTCTTGTTACGTTGAAGACTGTGCAGAAAAGCCTGAAGCCTTTTGTCTTCACATTGGAGGCTGTGCTGAAACAAGCCTGATGCCTTTTGTCTTCACTTGCAGAAAACTTTCCTCAGAATGGAATGCACAGATAAAACCTTTTTGTCTGTGTCCTTGTGTCTAGCACAAAATAGGAAAGAGCTGTTGAGAAAAACCAACGTACATATTTAAATCTTCTTCAAAGTAAGTTCAGCTTTCAACATTAGAATCTGAATCTTCAGAGTCTCCAGACTAAGGATCATCTGGATCTTCAGAGTCTTGAATGTTCTTCAGATTGAGCTGAAACAGAGTATGTGCAGCTTGTGTGCTTGAGCGTGTAAATTTCTCAGAGCAGAGTCTTCTATGCTTTAGAGGCTCCTGCTTCAGAATCTTCAAGAGACAGTAGTCAGATTCTTCTGGAAGCAGTGTTCAGATCTTCACTTAAGATGCTCTTGAACTTATGAAGCCTTTCATAAAAACAATGTTCAGATCCAATTTTGCTTTCTTAAGATAATTTTCTTTAGTGCCTGTAGCAAACAATCTAGAACACGTTTAGAGTATATAATTCTTGAATACAAAATTTATAAGTGTTATCATCAAAACATAGAGATATAACTAAGACACAATCTGTGCTCTTACAATCTCCCCCTTTTTGATGATGACAAAACATGAGAAAATTTTGTTCAAAAAAGAGTAAGAATTAGAAACTCCCCCTGAGATTAACAATCTCCCCTGAAATAAATACTACAATAGAATAGAATACTTCCCTTTCTGATTAAGTATATTTCAGATTCAGAGCCTGATGAAAGAGTTCAGAGTCAAATCTTGATGCCAGATACATATGACTTTCTTCAGTCAGAACGTCTGGTTATCATCTTGCATGATTTCTCTTTCAGAATAAATGCATCAGAGTAAGATATCAGAGTTATCAGAGTTGATTGAATACTCAGATTTTCTTTAGAGAATCAGGTTCTGGTTGACACAGTCTCAGGGTAACTTCAATGAATTATGTCAGATATATCAATGTAATCTGAAAGACTTAAATTCAAAGTAAGTTAATAAAATGTCTTAATTTTAGTTTTAGTAATTGCTTATAGGTTGAACACTCAGTTTCTCTTTTTCTCCCCCTTTTTGTCATAATCAAAAAGATTTTCAAAGACAGAAAGATATAGAAGAAAAGAAGCAAATAGGAGCAAAACATGTTATCATGCAATTAAAATAAACCAAAGTTCACAGACAAACAGGCAGAGGCCAAAAACACATAACACAATAAAAGCAATCAGACAGCAAAAAAAAACAGTTCAAGTACAAAACAACAAATAAAACTAGGTCTGGCGAGAGGCAATGAGGGTCAGAAGCTCTGTCATCTTGGCAGCTGACTCTTCTTGCTTAGACATCCAGGTCTTGATTTCATCAGTTGTTTTCTCTTGCTTGATCATCCAGTCCTTTATATCCTTCACATCAGTCACAAGTTCTGAAACCACAGATGAAGACGGAGCAGATGCAGTAGCAGCAGGATTCCCTTCAGTTTGGTTTTCAACAGAAGCTTGTTCAACCATTTCAAATTCAGGAACTACTGGAGGAGCAGCTTCCAAAAGTAACACAGGAGGAGGAGGAGGCATGTTCATCAGCGTTACCTTGATTAACTCTGCAAATTTAGTCTTAGCAAGCTTAGAGCATTTTGCTCTAACTTTTAGGGCAGCTTTGTTAAACATCCAGATGAAGCGCTTCCAAGCAGTATTCGAAACAATGGGATCCAAACTAGACATGCATACAGTCTTAACACGATCATATTCAGAATCTAACTCCTTTTTGAAAATATCAAACATAACATTAACACAAGATCCTAAATCTGACTGTTCAGTCTGTCCAGAGGAAAAAGGATTAGGGGTGTTAGCAGGAGTAGGTTCAGATGGTTGTGGTTGAGGTGTGGGTGGTTGAGATGTGTGGATGTCAGATTGAGGGAGTTCAGATGATTTAGGAAAAGTCTGATTCTCAGATGGATTAGTTTCAGGTGGTTGAGGAATGGTTTGATTTTCAGATGTTTGAGTGTCAGATGGTTGTGTTTTAGATGGTTGTTGATGAGATGGAGAGTTTGGTGGGGTATGAAACAAGGCAATGTTAAGATGTTTCTTCATAACACTTTCAGAGCAAGCTTGTTTGAGTGATTCTGAATCACAGTCAGATGAATCAGATGAATCAGAAGATTCATCTGAGTGAACAGATGTTGAAGAAATTTCAATAGTTTGGTTGAGGGGTTGAATATCAAGAATATTGTCAGAAAGATTTGGATCTTCTGAGGGAATTGTTTGTTCTGAGTGTTCAGTTTGAACAGTCTCTGGTTGGTTTTGTTCTGAAATAATTGTTTCTGGTTGGAGAGTCTCTAATTGGGGATTCTCTAGTTGTGACAAAGTTGGTTGTGGAGTTACTGTTGGAGAGTTTTCTGGTTGAGTTGGTTCTGGTGGTGGAATATCTGTTTGAATTGTTTGAGGTTGTGGTTCAGATGGAATTGGTGCAGGAGATGATTGTAAATTTACTGGTTCAGAGGATAGTGGTTCGGATGAGATATTGACAGACTTTTTGGATTTGGAAGTTCTTGGTATGAGGCTTGGAGAGAGTTGTGGTGAAGATAGGGGTGAATGAACAGTAGGAGTAGGATCAGATGCTAATACCTGTTGAATGGTGTCTCTGATCTCTTCCAGAGTAGCTTCTCTAGGACTGATTCTGGCCTTCTTTCCTTCTTTCTTCTTCTTTCTTGAAGCTTCAGGTGCTTTTCTCTTCTTCTGTACGGATCCTTCGTCAGCCTTCCTCTTACCGCGTCTTTCCTTCATCTGATTAGGCAATTCTTCTCCTGGCTTCTGAACGAGATTGGCAGGTAAAGGGATTCCTTCCTTTAGACATTCAGTAATGTACAGCCAGACAAATTCCTTAGGTTCATCTGCACTGAATAGTGGAAAGTCTTCCACAGGAATTCTTCTGCCTTGAACCTCTTCAGAGTTGATCTTCCTGAGTTGTCCTTTCAATTCTGAAATGATTTTCATCCTTTTCAGATTGAGTCCATTAATTTCAGAGCCAATGATGTAAGTCAGATCTTCTGTAATCTTCGCATCTGTTAGATGTTGTACCAGCTTGTTCTCAATAAGTATATCTGAAATCAACCTTCCCAGGGGTATCCACGTCCTTACTTTACCAACTTTCGCTCTTACTTCCTCTCTGGTTTCTTTGACATGAGTTAGTAAATGACTGAAGATAAGATACGGTAGATCCACTTTGACATTTTTGCTAATGCAGTACATAAAATACAGATGTTCCGAACTCACATAATCTGGTGAGTTGGATGGTTTTCTGTGAAAAAATGTACTCATAAAGATTTTTGCCCAGATCCTATAAATGGGTTTCAAATCTTTAACCTTACTTGACGGCAATCCAGCTATAGTAACTTCTTCATAAACCCTAGCCATATCAATGCGAGAAGAAGCAAGATTTGAAACTCCATCAGACTCAGTATAACTAAACAGTTGTCTGATCAGGTTTTCAGTGATGACTATCTCCACTCCAAGAACCGAGGAATGAATAAACTTGGGACCAGCGCTTGCATGAATCCAAAATTCCTTTACCAGTGATGGAAATACAGGACCCATTAGCCTTTCAAAATATTTTTCCCAACCTTGAGCTTTAATGGCAGAAATGAGGTCGAACCCATTTTCCTTTAATGAGACAAGATCAATGAAGCTTTCACAGAGCACCTCCAGATCAGCCACTGGAGTGAATAAGGTTCGTTCAGGTTCTTTGTACATTATAGTCTTGTTAGGTTTTGCAGCAGTGTTTGAAGTAGACGCCATTGAAGAAGAAGAGGACCTTGGTTTAGGTTTAGGGTTTTGGTAGAGATTGAAAAGAAAGCAGAAACGCATGAATGAAGTGAATGTGGAAAGTGTGAAAATAGTGTGATAGGTGATATATATAGAAAACCAAAAATCAAGCATAGGGCACACAAAAGACACTTACGCACGTTTGGACAGCATTTAATGAAAAATAATCATTTCACATTAAATTTATGACAGTTGGGGGAAAACCAAGAAAGGTGAGATTTTCAAAGCAATACCTCAAACGTCAATTCAGTTGAGCACTCCACCTTTTCAGATATTGAGTGACACGTGTTTGCTTTGTTGGCTCATTTGATGTCTCTCAAGAAATGAAGCGTTTCCAACTTTCAGATCTTCTGAGCTTGTTAGTTCAGAGTTTTACACAAAAAGAAATAATTGAATAAATAAAAAAGAACGAATAGACAGATGAAATACTTCAGATTATTAAACATTTTGCATCTGAGAGGTTGCCTCTGAGAAATATTACTCTGGACACAAATCCATACAAATATTTTTCAGAATGAACTTAAATCTATCTTCAGCAAGGGGTTTTGTGAAAATGTCAGCCCATTGATGATCTGTATCAACAAAAGCTAAATTAATTACACCCTTCTGAACATAGTCTCTGATGAAGTGATGTTTAATTTCTATATGTTTTGCCTTAGAATGCAAGATTGGATTTTTTGACAAACATATAGCAGAAGTATTATCACAGAAGATAGAAAGATTACTCTCATAGATTTGATAATCTTCTAATTGACTCTTCATCCAAAGCATCTGAGTACAACATCCAGCAGCAGCAATGTATTCTGCCTCTGTAGTTGATAGTGCAATGGTAGGTTGCTTCTTGCTGTACCATGAGATCAGATGACTTCCAAGAAACTGACAGCTTCCAGAAGTGCTTTTACGTTCAACTTTGTCTCCAGCATAGTCAGCATCACAGAATCCAACTAATGAAAATTCATCAGATCTTCTGTAACACAAACCCATGTTAGCAGTACCTTTCAGATACCTCAGAATCCTCTTAACAGCTGTTAAGTGTGATTCTCTAGGATCTGATTGGAATCTTGCACATAAGCAGACACTAAACAGAATATCTGGTCTAGAAGCAGTCAAGTATAGAAGAGATCCTATCATACCTCTGTAGAGTTTTTGATCTACCTTCTTACTTACCTCTTCCTTACCTAGAATGCTTGTAGGATGCATTGGGGTTTTTGCCATTTTGCTATCAACCATGTTGAACTTCTTCAGAAGCTCTTTAACATATTTGGTTTGATGTATGTAGGTGCACTCTGGAGTCTGGTTGACTTGGATTCCCAAGAAGAATCTCAGTTCTCCCATCATGCTCATTTCAAATTCTTCCTGCATACATTTAGCAAACTCCTTTCCAAGCGTAATATTTGTTGATCCAAAAATAATGTCATCTACATAAATTTGACAAATTAACAAATCTTTCTTAACAGTTTTACAGAATAAAGTTGTAT
This sequence comes from Lathyrus sativus, assembly GCA_963859935.3. Taxonomy (NCBI): domain Eukaryota; kingdom Viridiplantae; phylum Streptophyta; class Magnoliopsida; order Fabales; family Fabaceae; genus Lathyrus; species Lathyrus sativus. Next base: position 33,755,472 of record OZ012738.1, read on the forward strand.
CCACTTTTCCTCTGATAAATTTTTTCTTCAAAAGGAAGTTGCTTAACCTCTCATACCAAGCTCTGGGAGCTTGTTTTAATCCATAAAGGGATTTCTTTAATTTGTAAACATGATCTGGAAAGTTTTCACTTTCAAAACCAGGAGGTTGGTGGACATATACTTCTTCTTCTATAATACCATTAAGAAAAGCACTTTTAACATCCATCTGATACAGAGTGATGTTATTCTGTGCAGCAAATGAAATAAGAAGACGAATAGATTCTAACCTTGCCACTGGAGCATATGTCTCAGTGTAATCAATACCTTCTTGTTGACTGTATCCTTGAGCAACCAGCCTTGCCTTATTCCTTTCTACTTCTCCCTTTTCATTCAGCTTATTCCTGAAGACCCATTTTGTTCCAATGACATTGAATCCTTTAGGTCTAGGAACCAGATCCCAAACTTCATTTCTGGTGAATTGATTCAGCTCTTCTTGCATAGCTATAATCCATTCATTATCTTCCAGAGCCTCATCTACAGATGTTGGTTCTATCATTGACACTAAGTCAAATAAGGAAGATTCAGAAGTTCTGAGAAATGATCTTGTCCTTATAGGATCATCTTTCTTTCCAATTATCACATCTTCTGGATGAGAAGCTTTGATTCTGGAAGAAGATCCTCTGACAGTTGGTCTTTCAGAAATATGCAAGTTGTTTAGTTGGGAGGTCAAAGGTGTAGCATCTGGGGTTGCGTCAGATTCTTTGTTCTTTGCCTTTTCTGCCTCTGAGCCTTCAGAGTCTGTGAGAATCACTTCTCTATCTGCAGAACTTTCAAACTGCTTTGGATTTTCAGAGCCAAGCTTATCATCAAATCTGACATGAATAGATTCTTCCACAATCTGTGTTTCAGTATTGAATACTCTGTAGCCTTTAGAGCGTTCAGAATAACCAAGCATGAAACACTTTTGTGCTTTGGAATCAAACTTGTTCAGATTATCTTTAGTATTAAGCATATAACAAATACATCCAAAAGGATGAAAATAAGCAATGTTAGGCTTTCTGTTTCTCCACAATTCATAGGGAGTCTTTTTCAGAAGAGGTCTTACAGACACTCTGTTCTGAATATAACAAGCTGTGTTAATTGCTTCTGCCCAGAAATATTTTGCCAGATTTGTCTCGTTGATCATGGTTCTGGCCATTTCTTGCAAAGTTCTATTTTTCCTCTCTACAACTCCATTTTGTTGTGGAGTTCTAGGGCAGGAGAAATCATGTGCAATGCCTTTTTCAGAAAAATATTTTTCAAAATGTTTATTTTCAAATTCTCCACCATGATCACTTCTGACTTTAATAATTTTACAATCTTTTTCAGTCTGGACTTGATTGCAGAAGTCAAAGAACACAGAATGAGACTCGTCCTTGTGTTTTAGAAACTTTACCCATGTCCATCTGCTGTAGTCATCTACAATGACTAACCCATACTTCTTGCCTCTGATGGATGCAGTTTTCACTGGTCCAAACAGATCAATGTGAAGTAATTCCAATGGTCTGGAGGTAGAAACAACATTTTTTGATTTAAAATGAGATTTTGAAAATTTACCTCTTTGACATGCTTCACACAGAGCATCTGAGTTGAACTTCAACTTAGGAAGTCCTCTGACCAGATTGAGTTTATTAATCTGGGATATACGTCTCATATTAATATGCCCCAATCTTCTATGCCAGACCCATTGCTCATCATTCACAGATAAGAGGCATTTTACATTTTGAACTTTAAGTTCTGAAAGGTTAATTTTATAAATGTTGTGTTTCCTCTTTCCATTGAATAGGATAGAGCCATCCTTTTGACATACAGCTTTGCAACATTTTTGATTAAAGATTATATCATAACCATTGTCACTTAATTGACTTATGGACAATAGATTATGTTTCAATCCTTCAACTAACAGAACATTAGAAATAGAGGGTAGGTTACCATTACCTATAGTTCCAGAGCCAATGATCTTGCCCTTCTGGTTCCCTCCAAATTTCACGTCCCCTCCAGATCTAAGTTCCAGACTTTGGAACATAGACCTTTCTCCTGTCATGTGTCGTGAGCATCCAGAGTCCAGGTACCATGATTGGTGTCCTGACTTTGCTGCTAAGGACATTTGCAACAGGGATTATTTTGTCTTTAGGTACCCAGATCTTCTTGGGTCCTTTAGGGTTAGTTGCCTTGTAGGTTTGTCTAAACTTTTGTTTTTCAACATAGTTTTTGTTTAGACTTGCCTTAGATCTAAACACATGAGTATTCTTTTCAGAGCTCGTGTGTTTAATATCATTTAAATGACCAAATTTAAATTTAGAGTGTAAAGGAGTTATCTTAATGATCAGATCATCTACAGGTATTGGTCTTACATCTTTTTCAAGAGAAGAAGATTGAAATCCAATTCCCTTTCTTTTATTCCTACTAACTCCATAGATCATAGAAGCCATTTTGCTTCTGTCTATGCTTTTAGTGAGGAACTTCTGAAAACTAAAGTCATATTTTTCCAAAATATTTTCAGATGACTTAGCTTCAGAGTCAGATTCTTGTTGGGCAATTTCCAAATCATTTTTGATTTTTAAATTTATTTCTCTCTGCTCAACAAGTTCTGTTTTCAGATTATCAATCTCAGATTCAAGATTGCTTTTCAGCTTCTTGTTCTTGAGTTTGATATTATTGTAGCTTTTCAAAACTTCAGATAACACCTTTATAAGTTCATCTTTGGTAAGTTTGGACATTACCTCTTCAGCGTCAGAGTCGGAGTCTGACTCAGATTCAGATGATAATTCTTCATTCTGATCTTCTATTCCAGCCATTAATGCCATGTTGGCACACTCTTCTTCTGCTTCAGATTCAGATTCAGATTCATCTGAATCATCCCAAGTTGCCATAAGAACCTTCTTCTTTTTATCAAACTTTCTCTTGGGTTTCTCCTTGAGAAGTTTGGGGCAGTCATTTTTGTAGTGCCCAGGTTCCTTGCATTCATAGCATGTGACCTCTTTCTTTCCAGATCTTCTGTGTCCAGAAGATTCCTTCATGTGGTCAGCTTTTCTGAAGTTGTTAAACTTCTTTCCCTTGTGCTTCCAGAGCTTGTTGATTCTTCTGGAAAGCATGGACAATTCATCTTCTTCTTCAGAAGACGATTCTTCAGAACTTTCTTCTTTTACCTGCAAAGCTTTAACAGGTTTGTTAGATTTTAAAGCTATGGATTTACCTTTATCTTTCTTCTGGGGTTCATCTTCCTCCAGCTCTATTTCATGGCTTCTCAAAGAACTGATAAGTTCTTCTAAGGAGATCTTGTTCAGATCTTTTGCCATCTTCAATGCAGTCACCATTGGTCTCCATCTGGTGGGAAGACTTCTGATGATCTTCTTGACATGATCTGACGTTGAGTAGCCCTTATCCAGAACTTTCAGACCAGCAGTAAGAATCTGAAATCTAGAAAACATAGTTTCAACATTTTCAGACTCTTCCATTTTGAATGCCTCATACTTCTGTATGAGCGCCAGCGCCTTGGTCTCTTTAACCTGAGAATTTCCCTCATGAGTCATTTTGAGTGACTCAAACATGTCATGAGCAGTATCTCTGTTTGTAATCTTCTCATACTCAGTATGAGAGATTGCATTAAGCAATATAGTTCTGGCTTTGTGGTGATTCTTGAAATCTCTTTTCTGTACTTCAGTCATTGATTTTCTATCAATCTTTTTGCCATCCTCATCAGTAGGATGTTTATATCCATCAATGACCATATCCCAAAGATCAGCATCATACCCAAGGAAAAAACTTTCTATTCTATCTTTCCAATAGTCAAATTTTTTCCCATCAAACATGGGTGGCTTGGTACTGATCCTATCTCCTTCATATTTGTTGTTGCAAGTTGATGTAGATGTATCCATATTGACAACAAAACAAATATCAAAGTATCTTTCTCACAGGATTTTTAACTGTCACGGTTAAGTGGAGCACACGCAGAACCGGAGCTCTGATGCCAACTGAAGGTGAGAAAATTACTTAGAAAGGGGGGGGGGGGGGGGGGGGGGTTGAATAAGTAAGACTAAAAAACAAAGATTAGAACACAGATATTTTTATCCTGGTTCGTTGAAAACAACTACTCCAGTCCACCCTCTCAAGAGTGATTTGCCTTTCTCTGTCAAGGACTTAATCCACTATTTAAATCAAACAGATTACAAATAGCAACACCTAAGAACAACTGTTCTTAGTCTTCTCAAGAGCAACTGATCCCAACTGGATCCTCTTAAGGAAAACCTTTTACAAACAATGTAAAACTTTTACAAGAGTAAGAATGCTTCTAATAAGCTGTTATCACAACAGTGATATTTCTCTTAAGTTAAGAACAAAGTTAAAGCAAAATAATATAATTAAGAGCTTTGAAAGATTTGCTTTGAGGAGTGATTTTGCTAGAGATTCGATGCTGAAGAAGATGGAGTGGACTTCTTTATATAGGCACTAAGATCCAAGAAGTCTTGTTACGTTGAAGGCTGTGCAGAAAAGCCTGAAGCCTTTTGTCTTCACATTGGAGGCTGTGCTGAAACAAGCCTGATGCCTTTTGTCTTCACTTGCAGAAAACTTTCCTCAGAATGGAATGCACAGATAAAACCTTTTTGTCTGTGTCCTTGTGTCTAGCACAAAATAGGAAAGAGCTGTTGAGAAAAACCAACGTACATATTTAAATCTTCTTCAAAGTAAGTTCAGCTTTCAACATTAGAATCTGAATCTTCAGAGTCTCCAGACTAAGGATCATCTGGATCTTCAGAGTCTTGAATGTTCTTCAGATTGAGCTGAAACAGAGTATGTGCAGCTTGTGTGCTTGAGCGTGTAAATCTCTCAGAGCAGAGTCTTCTATGCTTTAGAGGCTCCTGCTTCAGAATCTTCAAGAGACAGTAGTCAGATTCTTCTGGGAGCAGTGTTCAGATCTTCACTTAAGATGCTCTTGAACTTATGAAGCCTTTCATAAAAACAATGTTCAGATCCAATTTTGCTTTCTTAAGATAATTTTCTTTAGTGCCTGTAGCAAACAATCTAGAACATGTTTAGAGTATATAATTCTTGAATACAAAATTTATAAGTGTTATCATCAAAACATAGAGATATAACTAAGACACAATCTGTGCTCTTACATATATTGTGTATCGCATAAATATCATTGAGTTTAATTGTTTTTCTCTCATTTTTGTAGGTATATAAGCAATGATATTTTTTCATTGTCTTATAGAGCATTGAATAAGATTTCCAACGCTTCCGACCGCGCGTAAAACAGAGTTACGGTTTAAAAGTTATGGTCGAAACAAGTGTTGGTCTACTGTCATGTTCGCTGTGCAAACTGAAGGCAAGCGAACTCGCTAAGAGTTTGTACTGCAAACTCAAGGCGAATAAAAATTTCCAGGAAGCATGGAAAACAATGCTTTGGCAGTATCTAAGGTGGCATATGTTCGCTTGGCGAGCGGGAGTTCACAGTGCGAACACGAGAACCCATTTTTGCCTATTTAAGTGATTTTTCAACATTTTTTAGGTTATGTTGTTGGGAACTTTTTACCCCAACTTCATCAAAAACATTATTAAGTAGATTTAGCTTAGAAACAACATTGGAGTGTGCATCTTGACGATCCGAAGTTGAATCCACTTCAATAGGAGTTGACAGACCATGAGATTTGTGTTCTTCTTCTCTCTTCTCTTTGTACTCTCTATTTGTTGGGGTTTTGTATGTAAGTTTATCTTGATTGTATGAGTCTTTGTATAAAATCTCTTTTACAACTCTTTATCGATGGTTATCTTGATTTTTTACTTAATGGGTTTGGATTGCTATAGACATATACGGTTCAAACTCGATCTAAGATGAACATCTGTTAGATTCTAAACTCTAGATATAGTTTTAGGACTAATATTTACGTGGGTATCAATTCTTAACGCTCCATGTTGTCGAGTTTCACGAGACATCATCGATGAGACGATACGGTTGATATATCGAGTTTGCATTAGACATAACCTCTATTGTGAGCGATACGTGATGATATTGACGAGCGATTTAAGTTATGTGCATTTGATGCATATATTTTTAGTACATGATGGATGGAACGAAATACAACTCCTGACGAGTTTTCTCATTTTTAAGAATGTATTTATTTTCTTGTTTTATGTTTTTCCTTTTGCAATTTTATCCCAAACCATTCAAACCCAAGCTTAGAGACGTGGAGATTGTCTAATAACATTTTTTCCCTCGCATCGATCCCTGTGGAGACGACAAAACTGGGTACTTAATATTTTTGCTTGCTGCTTTGCCGCTTCAACAGTAGGCAACCCTTTCCTTTCTATCCTTATTAACCCTAGCCTTTTTAGTCTTCAATCATTCGATCTATCGAACTCTATCAATCAACTGGGCCATATCTCTCAAGTATTAAGTATCCAACTTCTTCCTAATTGAGTAGTCGAGGCTTCTAGTGGCCATTTCGACCAATTCATGTTGAGACACTTGAGTAAAGCACCTTACCTTAAGCAATCGAAACCTATTTAGATAATCATCAATTGGCTCAGAAAACTTCCTCTTGATACTAGCCAACTCTTTTAGACTTATCTTTGTATGTACCATTAAGGATTGCTCATGGAACAGTCTCTCCAACTGAGTCCAATTGTGGATCGAATTTGCTGGCAATGTTATAAACCAAGTGAAAGTGTTTTTAATGAGTGAACTTGGGAAATACTTCACTCTTAGGTCTTCATTATTAGCGATTTCACCAGCCTCTATCAAATATCTTGCCACGTGTTCGATTGTGGACTCACTAGCATCCCCATAAAACATAGTGAATTTGGGGACTTTCCATCTAGGGGGTAAATCTGACTGCAAAATGTATTCAGATGAGTGTGATGTTTAATTTGGCCTATGAAGGCCAATATTTACCCCATTTCTGGCAATAATTCTTTCGACCAGGGCTGCTAGGTTGTTATCTATCATTACATTTTCGCGTCGAACTTGGTTTATTACTTCATCAGCATTCTGATTTCTATTTACCACTACTACCCTTGGTTCCCTCTGGTTTGGATGTTCGATTCTATGAGGATCGACCCTGGGTGGTTCAACTATTTCCCCCTGGTTTAAAATGTTAGCCTGGGGCATATTTGGTTGAACTTGATTAATTATAGGGTCTTCTTTTAAGACCACCCCAACATTTTGTACCATCCATTCCCTCTGGGGAAGTCGAGGGGGTTGTGAGACACCAAAGAAATCAGCAATTCGTGTCATTTGCGCTGCTAACTGTTGGTTGGTTTGGGTAGTATACTGGATTAAAAGATTGAATATAACCTCCACCTGTTGGTCAAGCATCAAGACCATTTCATGGCTATTTTCGGCCATCTATTGCCTTATCACTTATGTAGAATTATTGATAATGTTTGGCATCTGGGTAGGAAATCCATTTCCCAATGGTTGGCTAATTCGACCCATATTGTTTATTCCTGAACCAGATCCTTGTAGTGGCGAAGTCATATTAACCACTGGGTCCGAAAATGCTGATGAGGCGTTATACAAACTTGTCATCACTGACGTTGTCATACCATAAGATTGATCACGTCCTATTGGTGGCATCGTAAATCCATGCACAAAAGGCCTGAACAAACTATGCCCCACTGGAGGGGGGTCGATGGTAGACCATGTGTTCCCCCATAGGATGATATGGAACCACTTTGAGCAATTGACTGCATAGGAATCGAATTTTTCGTGGCTGGTATGGCTTCAGATACTGACGCTGAAACCGTATTGCCCCCTGAAGAAGAAGGGGGTGGTACTCCATCATTTGGTGGATTTTGGTTATTTGGCAGATTTGTATTTGCCATCTTCCTTACGTATCTCCTTCTAGGCCTTTCTTCGTTATTTTTGGAAATTTTACCACTCCTAAGTCTCATATAACAAAGCGTAGAAAGATCGTAAAAATAAAGAACTTAAATGTAGAAATTTTTTCCAGAGAAAGGTAAAACGAAAATATTTTAACACACTATAGCATTGTCCCACTGGGCGTGCCAATTTGTTTACCGTGAAAATTGGTAAACAACCGCTGGTCTTCCAAAAAACTAATTGATTTGGTTCACTTGCAGGATCAACCAGGGAATCCTAAGGACATAGCTATGGTGTTTTATGATTTTATGGAAAATTTATAAAACACTTCGACAGTATTCATTGATTTGTAAAAAGAATTTTTTGATTGTTTTGTTTGAAACAAGGCTAAACTTTGTAAAAGTTTGGTAAAGTAAAGCATTGAAGAAAAATAACTTCAGAGTAAAAAGAAATGGAGTAAGCAAAGTAAATTTTTATTATATAAAATGTATGGTGTTTCAAACGTACATTTCTCAACAATGACTCTTTTCTCACGTTAACTTGGGTACTTTGAGTACAGTACAATAATTGAACACACGAAATCCTAATACTAAGATCCCTATTTATAATACATCGAAATAACTGCCTCTAACGAACATTTCTTCAAAGGTTGATACGTTTCGCCCCTGCGTGCTTTTGTTTCACCATGGTTCGCCACGCGTCTTCTCTTAAGAAATGGATAACGATAAAAGACAGTTATCCATCCATATTTGAAATTCAAATTTCTGCCGAAGGAAGGCCTTATAGCGTCCCTTCGTCAAAGTAATTTCCTATACGTAGAAAATATTTCTAAGTATTTGCTCGAGCATATCTCTTTATGAGAAACATTTTGATAGAATCTCACACCAATCCTTTGTCGAAATCAACCAAACTTAAGAAACTTTCATTTTTTTATTCAGTTTCTCAAATGGAAATATGGCGTCGAAATTCCCAACCAACAATTACCAAGAAGATTAATGTTTAGTGTTTCTTTTTAATTGGTAAAATTGTGTTGATGATTACTAATGTTTCTATCTGAGAAGTGTCAGAAAAGGTATTATGTTTAATGATGTAGGTCTATCTTCAACAAGACATACTAAAGTATATCAAATTGGGATTGATAAACCTAAGATGATGAAACATGAGGAGGAGTGAGATAATCATCATGATTAAAAAATAGTGGAAGTCTAACAACAAGGATGAACATCAAGTCAATTACCTCTTAGATACATTATTAATCACCCTTTCAAATACTTGTACAAGGAGAAAAATGGTAAGAGCATTTTTGTTTCGATTGTGTTTTGTGGCATGTTTTGGATTCATTTCAACTTTCATTCGAGAGTTCTTCAATGAATGCAAGTGCATCCTCCGTCATTCGTACGATGAGGTAATATCGTTTCAATCATTTTCTTATTTTGTAAGTAAGTATTTCTTTTACCTGTTTATTTCTTAAAGGTATATGATGTATTATGTTTATGATATTTTTTATATGATTTCACTTCCAAAAATTTTAAATGTGGATATTGTGTGTGTGCATTTTACTTGTTTATAGTGGATCTATTATAAATGTCTTCACATTTGATTATATCTTGTACCATTTATGCCTACATTTTCATGTTTGCATGATATTAGCCAACAAACCCTAAAATAATATCATATACATGTGTGTCTCATCTATTAGTCATGAATGAGTTTTATTGAGTCTTATTGAGTCATTCATTATTCACAAATGTTAAATTTTCATGTTTTGAATGTTTTGTGTCGACACAAATTTCGTATAGGTTGACACATAAAATTGAGTTTTTGAGCGTGTCAAATTCCTACAGTATGTGTCAACACATGCAATGGATAGGTCAACCTATGGAATAATTTTTTGAATTTCTAGTTATTTGCATCAGTATATGCCGACTTAAAACCTCAATAGGTCGGCATATGCGCTCACAGGTCGACTCATAAGTGCAAAATTGAGTCAATTGTGTTCATTTTCTTCACTCTCTTACATGCATCAAATCTCCTAACCCCATAAACATCATCTTGCATCTTGAAAATCATTAAATCTTTACTATATCTCTCTTGTTCGTTCATTTCACATCATTTGGGCTCAAAATTTCCATCAAACTCCTTTTTTTTTTCAAAAACCTCATTTCACCCAAACTCACCAAAAATCCAAAATTCTCACTTGTTTGTGGTTTATCTTTAATTCCTCATGTGTTGTTGTGATTGTCTATCTTGTTTGAGTGTGTGGGCGTTCAAAAATCTCTCATACTCACTTATTCTTCATTCAAACAACTCGTTAAACACTTGGTGTGCGCACATCATTTCAACATTTCCCATGGTTTCAAAGTCCAAGAGTAATGTTAAAGGTAAGAACAAGACAACTACCTCTACAATTGCTGTTGAAAATCCATTCACTTTGGTTTCCAAGAATTATGCCAAAGATTTTGGTTTAAGGCATCAAACTCGTCTTGTGGTGAAACAATTTATGTGGAAACCGGTTACGGTTGGTTGCTTGGATTTATCGGATGTTGTTAAGCTTGTGGATCATCAACAAATTGACTATATCCTCCAGCTTTATTAGGATCACAATGAGGATCTTATTCATGTTTTCTACTCAGAGCTATATGACATTCAAGGTTCTTGTTTCATGTTCTTGATATGTAACAAAGTTTATCAGTTTATTAATGACTTGTGGAAAACCTTATTTGGTATTACTTTGGGAGATACTGATGAGGATGAAGAGGTTGATCCGTTGGTAACAGATGCTCACACTCATGTGAATTTTGATTGGCATGTTCATGTGAATGAGCTACTCAAAACTCCTCGTGCCAAGGAATGTTATGATCCTATTTTGATTGGGAAATCGAAGATGGTATCGAGAATTCTACGATGGTTGGTATCTCATATCTTGAGGCCAAAGAATGGTGGATACTCAAGGGTAGATTTTGCTGAGATTCACCTAGTCTATATTCTCTTGCACATGTTCAGAATCAATTAGCCTCATTACTTTGTATATTGCATGTTCTTTGTCAAAACATGCAACTGAGGAACATATTTCTACTATTTGTATATGATTGCTAAGATTTTGAAGTACTTCGACATTAGCATATCAAACCTTATCTATAAATCTCTTGGATCGTCTCAAGAATTTTCCCAACGTACTCTAACAAACATGAACTACTTTTGGGATATCAAGCGTTGAGCATATTATCTTCGTTTAAGTAAGCACGGTAGAAAAATTTATAAGTTTGATGATCCTGTTGAATTTGGTGATGATGCAGAAGAAGATCATATGTATGATAAGCAACTTATGGATATCCCTCATGATGCTAATGAGGAAGAAACTACTATGCAAGATGTTTATCATGGCATTGATCATAATGTTGGTTTTAGTACTAGTTCTGCTGATACTTCCTATATAATGGTAATGCTTCAGAATATGCAAATGAAGCGAGACGAGAGGTATGTGGAGGAGTGTAAGTGGCGAGATGCTTTTTAAGCTTCACAAATAAAGCACTTTTTTTGATGCATCAACATTTGTCTACCCCCAAACTCCAACTTCAAAGCCTTTGCTTCATTTGTGATAGAGAGTATGGAATCCTTACAAACTAATATGAATGAAAATCATGTTGGTGTTCTAGCCAAGATTAATCACATGATTGTGAATCAAGAAGAGGATTTCGCTCATTATGATTGTTTTTACCATGATTTTGCCTTATCACAAGGACTTAATCCACTAATCTTTGACAAGATTACAACAACCTCTAAGTCATCAACGACTTAACCCTCTCGAGTCTACTGACTAACACACTTAGTCACTCAAGGAAAAATTATAACCAACCTCTAAGCTGTTCAACAACAACTTAAGCCTCGAGTCTACTGACTAACACACTCAGTTACTCAAGGAATATCACTTAAAAGTGTTACAAGAATGTTTATAATAGTGATTTTTAATAAGCAGGTTGAAACAAATTTAAGAACAGTATTTCTACACAAATATGAGTAGCAACTCTTTGTGTTTTAAGATTCTTTAACAGAGTATGTACTTTTGCATTTTTGACTTAAATTTTTGTACTTTGCAATGCAACATAGTCTTCTATTTATAACCTTAAGAGATATACGTTGAGGGATAAGAATGTCTTTGAGCTAGGCTAGCTGTCTTCAACTGTAGAATCCTTGGAGAGCAGAAGTAGTAAAAGCTTAGAAAGCTTTCTGGTCAATTCTGAGCAAAATCTCTGCTTTAGAACTTTTTAGGAAATAGCCGTTTGTACGGATTATTGGCCTTCACATTTTGCTTTGGACTTTGAGCTTTGATCATTATCAAGTATTTTGAACTTTAACATTGATCAGTATCTTCAGAGTCTTTTCTTTAGAAATAAACACTTTCTTAAGGAGCGCATATTTTCTTTTTTAGAATATTTAGTGTTTATCAGAATCTTGTTGACTTATGCTAGAAGTTGATTCTAATAAGAATTGTATATCTACACGCTTAAGATAAAATTAGAGTACCAAATTGTTACGCGTAAAATATATGCATTGTTATCATCAAAACTAGATATTATATGCAGAACCAAGATCTTGTTCTAACAATCTCCCCCTTTTTGATGACGACAAAATCATGTATTTTGATGAAATAATGTATATGATTTAATGTGTTAAAGATATCAAATTTAAGTTTTAGAATACTCCCCTTGAGATAGACCCCCCCCCCCCCCCCCCCCGAGCTTATATCTCATGTTTACTTCTTCTGAGTTGAATTCTTTTTGCAATGTTTACCACCAGAAGCTTCTAACGAAATAATCCTGCAATTTATTTCACATGCTTGTATATGTGGTGTTAGAATGTGAGCATGAGTGTTTAGAGAGCATATATATCAAAATCATTCCTACATATACTCCCTCTTTTTGTCATAATAAAAAAGTTTTATAAATAAGATAGAAGATACAAAAAAATGCAGAATCTAACGAAAATGACAAGGGAAGCCCTAAAGTGCCTATGGAAGGGAAATAGAAGGAGTCCTTGCAAGAAGTTGAGTGAGAATATCCTTGATGGAGCGACTAACTTCATCTTGACTATCCAACCTTTCTTGGACTGTTTTCTAATTTTTCTGCAAATCTACCAATGTTTGTGCCATAATTGGGAGAAGATTATCATCAGGAGGTGATGTGTTATCAGAGACACATTTTGCAGCAGCAGCTTGTAGGACAACTTCTCTTTCTTCAGCGGATTTCTTTTCAGCTTCCTTCTTGGAAATTTCAGCAGCAATTTTGTTAGCTTCCTTTCTTGCTTCTTCAGCAAGCCTTTCTCTTTCTTTTCTCTCTTCTAGTCTTGCTTCTGCTTGAAGTACAAACTTTTCTTTAACTTGATCCGAGAAACACTTGATTTCTTGAAGTTCTTTTGTTAGCCAAGTGTTAAAGATATTCCAGTTTGTATTCAAAAGGGTAGGCTCTTCACTAGAATTGGATTCTACATAGAGCCATTAGTCTTTAGTGACAACATATTCTAGAACGCTAGAAAGAAAATCAACTAGTGTTTTGCTAGGAGGTTGATAATCAGAAGTCTGAGAATCATGATGAATGTCACCATCAAATGATATTCTGTAGAGAAGGATGTCAGAGACTCTAGAGAGACAGTGTATGCTGAGGATGGTAGAGAAGACAAAGATTCTGATGGGATTGCGGAAAAGATTTGAGATATAATTTCTATAGGAGAGATGGAAACATGTAAAGCTAAAGATGAGAAGACATATTCTAAAAGGGATATAAGAGCAGCAGTGATGGAGATGGTTGTTGTTGCGGTGGAAATAGGATCACAAACTATTAATGAGTTTGAATCGCAATTCAATTCACAACCGCTCTTTGATTTATCCGAAGGAAAAGGTCAAAAGAGGGAAAACCTATTTTGCATCGTAAACACAATGCGGGGAAAGATCTAGGGTTCGGGGGTTGGTTAAATTTAGGGAAGGTATTAGCACCCTAAACTTCTGTAGTACTCTACAGGAACCTTTTGTTCAAATGCTTACTATTTGCTTTATTTATTTGCTTAAGGTATATGTACAAAGGATTAAAAGTGAGAAAGGAGACCTAAGGGGTTAATTCTAAGTTTACTCGGCAAGACATCGCATCTTGTGCCTACGTATCCTTACGGGAGTGGAATCAGAGTAATCGTAGTTCCCCTCAAAAGGGAGGTTAGAGACTTCTTGACTGTGGTCAAGGTCTCAAGGGGAATAAACGCATCTTAAGGACACGCTTACGTGGAGTGTAGAAACTCCAAATCTCTTCGTTGAATTGTTAAGTTGTAATTAGGGTTAAATTAGGTTAGGTTAGGGATTACACGGCGGGAAACCCTAAAATGAGCACGGCGGCTCTTTGACCTAATGCTAGGGGTAAAATTGTGATCTTGCCTGCGGCGAGGCATTTGTGAAAATTAGGGTTTGTAAGGGTGTAGTTTTGAGGTTTTGAGGTTGAGGACTATTGACACGGCGGTCAAACGGCTAGACCTAATTCCTTCGGAGGAGTGAAATTATTGGTAAAGACGCGATAAACATACAATGGCAGAACATAAAGTGCGGAAAGATAAATGCGACAATTGTCTCGCAAAATTACATCCCATAAGCAGCTACAAATATGATAATTGAATATTTAAACTGAAAATAAAATCAATTGAACTTAGTCAGCTGCAAAAAACCAAAACAAACCGAGACTGTTATTATACGGGGTTAGACAAAAAATTAGACGGGAATGTTAGGAATTTAAGTAGAAAATTATAATTAACGAAACAAGAAAAAAAGTTAGAAATTAGGATCTTAAAAATGAGGATGTTAGCGAAAAATTAATAAACAATAAAAGTTGAGATGCAAAGAAGATGATGATAATATACAAGTGATAATAGAATATGAAATAGCAACGATGATGTTAGATTATGTACAAATATAAAAATAAATACAAAAATAAATAAATAAATATTAGTGAACAGGTTCATGGATAATCAATAATACTGTTAGGAATGAAGGATGAAAATTGGAGTTGACGATAATTAGAAGTTAAGTGATGAATGTTTTGAGACGGTGAGAATTTAGATAATTAGAAAGGAGTTAGAATGGAATTAGGTTTTTTTGGGTGAAATTTAGAAAAGTTAGAGTTTTTAATGTGATTAAGAAAAAGAAAATAGATTAAAAGTTAGAATTAAAAGTTAGCAAAAAAATTAGAACTTCGAAATTTGGTTTTTAAAAAAAGGTTAGAAAATAAAAATAAAAGTTTGAAAATAAAAGAGAAAAGGTTAGAATTTTAATAAAAAAAGAGTTAGAATGTTAGAATTTTAATTAAGAAAAAATGGTAGAAATTTTGAAAAAAAGATATAAAAAAGATTAGAAATTAAAAAAAAGAAGAGTTAGTTACTTTTGATGAAGACTGTAAGAGTTTTTGATGCTTGTCGATCCTGTTTTGTTGCTCCTGAGGGTCCTTTTATACTTGATTTTTTTTAAATCTTTTTCAATCTCAGATTTGATTTGAATATCTCAATCTTTTTCAATCTCTGATTTGATTTGAATGAATTTTTATGATGATTTCAGATTTGATTCAATGATGGTGATGTTGATATTTAGATCTGATTTTCTCATGATGATGATATGATCTGATTGATTTGATTTTGCTCCATCTGTGATTTATTGTGATTGGATTAGATTAAAAAAGTGTTGAGATTTAAATTTAAAAAGTTAGCAAAGAAGATAAGAGTTTCAAGTTAAATAAAAATTAGAGTTTTAAGTTTAAAAAAATGAGTTAGAATTTTAAAATAAAAAAATATATTTGAATGTTGATTTTAAAAAAAGTGTTAGAATTATTTTAAAAACTGTTAGAATTTAATTTTAAAAGGAATTTAGATCTTAATTTTAAAAAAGAAAATAAAATGGCATTAGAATTTAATTTTAAAAGGAATTTAGAATTTAAAAAAAAAAAAAAAGGATGGTGTCAAAAAGATTTAGATTTAATTTTTTAAAAAAAAAGATAGATTTAATTTATAAAAAAAAGGTTAGATTTAATTTTTAAAATAGTTAGAAAAAAAGATTTAATTTTAAAAAGAATTTAGAGAAAAAAAAGATTTAATTTTAAAAAGAAGTTAGAGAAAAAAAAAGATTTAATTTTTTTAAAAAAGTTAGAAAAAAAAGATTTAACTTTAAAAAGAAGTTAGAGAAAAAAAAGATTTAATTTTTTTTAAAAAAATTAGAAAAAAAGATTTAACTTTATAAAAGTTAGAAAAAAAATTTAACTTTAAAAAGGAGTTAGAAAAAAGATTTAATTTTAAAAAGAAGTTAGAAAAAAATATTTAACTTTAAAAGAGTTAGAAAAAAAAGATTTAGTTTTATAAAAAGTTAGAAAAAAATATTTAACTTTAAAAGAGTTAGAAAAAAAAGATTTAGTTTTATAAAAAGTATTAGAATTTGATTTAAAAAAATGTGTTAGAAATTAATTAAAAAAGATTATAAAAAATTTACTCTTGAAGAAAAGAAGAAAAAAAAAGTTAAATTTTAATCTAAATCCTAAAAGTTAGTAAGAAGAGCTTAAAATGATTTAAATAAATAAACTAAATAGAAAAAAAAAAAGTTAATAAAAAACATTAGTAAAGTTATAAAAAAAAGTTAATTAAATTATTATTAGTTAAAAAACAAGATTTAAAAAAAAAGGTTAATTTATTAGGTTAATAAGAATTTAAAATAAAAATAAAAAAGAAAGGGTAAAATTTGGGGTATTACAGTTGCCCCTATTTAAATAACTACACCGGATGATTTGAGTGGCGGAGACTCGAGGAATCATGGTGGAGGGATTTAAATATAGATAACCGAAAATTTTGCCCTTATATGTGGCGATATGCAATGTTATAGACAAAACGAGGACAGACTAATGCAGACAATGCCATGAATATGATATGATGCGTATGTTGAAATGATGAATGCGAAAATGCTGACGAATACGACGACACAGGGACAGACGCTACGAGAAGAACACACTGGGGAAAACGACGCGCTGGGACACAGCACAACACCGGGGAATTCTAAAATGATGGTCAACTGGTGCGAACACGACCAATTGTCATTTTTAGAACGGGAACGAGATTCTCAAATGGAGATGGCACCTGTGAGACGGCCTCCACTGGGAATCTAAAAGTAAATCTGGATCACGTACGATTGCAAAATCGATCACAGAATGCATGGAGCATTGAGCAAAGAATAACATCCAAGCTTCTGTAAACTATCTCTCGTGACACGATCAAACGAACTTTTCGGGAATCCGTAGCAAATATACAGGGTAAAAACCGGTTGTATGCCAAAATAAATGGACTTTAGGAATAAGATCCTTAAATGGAGATGGCACCTATGAGATGACCTCCACTAGGGAATGTCTAATAATAAAACTGGACCTACACGATTGCAAGATTGATTACAGAATGCTGGAGCATTGAGCAAAGAATAACATCCAAGCTTCTATAAACTATCCTTCGTGATGGGATCGAACGGACTTTTCGGAAATCCGTATCAAATATACAGGGTAAAGACCGGCTGTATGCCAAAATAAATGGACTTTAATGGGAAATGCCCTGATAAGCTTCTCGAGGGAGAACTGTCACTTATCGTTGGAAGGGACTTATGTGCCAAAATGGATAAGCACTCAAATAAAGAGGCTGCTGCTTATCTGATATATAAATCTTCTCGTATTTAAGGTCGCTTCCTGGAATACGTTTCAGATTCTTCTTTTACTAAAGGGATAAATAAACTTCTTCATGCTTCAAGATCGTGCTCTCCTGAACATGAAAAGGGTAAACTGAACTTCCTCATACTTCAGAATCGTGCTCTCCTGAATATGACTCGGCTCTTTCGGGTAAATGAAATTCTTCATACTTCAGAATCGTGCTCTCCTGAATATGAAAAGGGCTAACTGAACTTCCTCATACTTCAGAATCGTGCTCTCCTGAATATGATTCCGCTCTTTCTTGTAAATGAAATTCTTCATACTTCAGAATCGTGCTCTCCTGAATATGAAAAGGGCTAACTGAACTTCCTCATACTTCAGAATTGTGCTCTCCTGAATATGATTCCGCTCTTTCGGGTAAATGAAATTCTTCATAATTCAGAATCGTGCTCTCCTGAATATGAAAAGGGCTAACTGAACTTCCTCATACTTCAGAATCGTGCTCTCCTGAATATGATTCCTCTCTTTCGGGTAAATGAAATTATTCATACTTCAGAATCGTGCTCTCCTGAATATGAAAAGGGCTAATTGAACTTCCTCATAACTCAGAATCGTGCTCTCCTGAATATGATTCGGCTCTTTCTTGTAAATGAAATTCTTCATACTTCAGAATCGTGCTCTCCTGAATATGAAAAGGGCTAATTGAACTTCCTCATACTTCAGAATCGTGCTCTCCTGAATATGATTCCGCTCCTTCTTTTACTAAAGGGTAAATGAACTTCTTCATAATTCAGAATCGTGCTCTCCTGAATATGATTCCGCTCAAACCTCCCCGTACTTCAAGATCGTGCTCTCCTGAATACGATTTGGTTCAAAACCCCCCATACTTCAAGACGACAGGTAAATGGAAGCCCAACTGCTCCATGGAGATGGCCATTTACTGCGAGTCATAACGAAGATAGGATCGGCTTCTTAGGTGAGAAATGTTGTATACCGATATTGTAAGATGTAAAGTGTTGTACCGATGTTGTAACATGTAGGATTGTAAAGTGTTGTAGTGTTGTAATGATAGATTTTCCAGGCGTGAACTGGCGTGTATATGTAAAGGATTGTAGTTGGTTTTCTTGAAAGATAGTGCAAAATAAATGCACGTCCGGGTACAGTAATAACCTTCTCGGGCGAGAACAGTCGCGTATCCGTTATGGTATGGTGAAAATCTTTAGATGGTGCAAAATAAATGCACGTCCGGTTGGGATTGACGACCGACAAGACTGAGATTCAATCTAGGATCGAGCTAGAAAGAAGACTGGAAATCAAAACTCCATCGAGGGAATGAACCCGAAGGGTAGATATCTTATCCTGGCGAGGAAAGATAGCTGAAGTAACCGTCATCCACGAGGATCGAGCTCTGTGGGGAAACTGGAAACAAGTAAGTATTTTATGCTTAGGGCTGACAATCTATTTGGAGAGAATGGACGAACCCAGTTACTCGGCGGTAACGACCAATGATAGAGACGCAATGAACCTGTGAATGCTAACGCATATGTTGATGCATATGTTAATGTGAATGTATGTTAATGTTTATGTATGCAAGATGTTATGAAATGAGTATGTAATGAGTATGTAATGAATATGTAATGAATATATAATGAATATGTAATGAAATAGGCATGTGATGCTCATGCCCTTGCGTATGCTGACGAAACAGACTAGGGACGGGACAAGAGATGAAATAAACATCTCGACGGATATACCATGCGTTCTCTGCGACCAATACGTCAATCATGGGTAAGAAAGATCAATGGTAGAACCAAATTTGGTTTTAAAGTTCTGAATTCTCTGGGGAGAAGGTAATCTGCTTGGGTGCCCAGTATCACGTCTTCACATGGGGAGAAGAAAACCTGAGGGACACTTTCGAGTTACCCAAGAAAAAGTTGTCAGCTTATAGTCTCTCTGGGGACTATGAAGAGGCAATAGTTTAGGAGCCTGTTGCAACACTGAGGTTTATTGGGGAATGAAGGCCGCTGTGAGTAAAATCCCTCGGGTGCACGAAAAAATTGTGAAACCACATGGCCTTGATCTTGAAGGACCTTACAGTAGTCGCCATTTGTTTCTTTAAAAAACATGGTGCCCCAGGACACTTGCGTTGCGTGGCAGGGTCATCTCAAGAGGATTTTATAGAGAACACCGAGTCCGGTTGCCCCATTGTTCTCAAACTCTTTGAGAGATGCGTCAGGTCTCGACGTAACTGGCACAAATTAATCGTGTTACGACGAAATCTTTGAGAAGTAGCTCCTTAAGAACGTCAGCCTCGCGTTGGTAAGCGAACTGGGAAACTGCCTGCCCCTGTTTAGCGGGATGTAAATCTCTAAGATATCAAGCAAAGTTGTCATGCCTGAAATGCCTATCCTGGGCTTGTCAATGCACACATATATTTGTCTTGAATTTTGTTTTGAAAAAGATATTGCAATAACTTGTGACCGAAATCACTAGTCGGGATATAAGTTTTAATTATAATGCCAACATGAATTTTTTCTGAGCATAGCTCGTAGGAGTCAGAAAACGTGATCTTGTCAAGTATGCCTTCAACCGAAGTCCTACTTCAATTAGGTCTTTTAAAGGTTGTATCGTGGCTCGGTTCACGGTTTAAGAAACAAAGGATAAATGCTCAAAGTTATATTTGTACCCACCCATTCTTCGTGATGTTCTCCAATCCTAATTCAGTTAACCGGATACGAACGCTCATATCTCAAGCGGATTTGCTATGGTCGAGAATTTATCAAGGCTTTGGACATGGCAGTCACTCGCCTATTTCTTTTGGCAATTGGTCACACGACTTTGTTCTTTACTAGGGATTATTTATTGTACCCTCTTTGCTTTTATTCCCTAACTTTTGCCTGGACAATGTCTTTTGATCTGACTTTGGAGTCCAGCGGGATGCCCCAGTTTTGCCTAAGTCTCCTTCATAGGTTTTGACTTAGTGGGCTCTTATTTTTTGAATATTCTTTTATGCACAAGTCGTGTAAATCTTTTGAAAGGTTCGTGACTGCCCCACTCCTTAGGTAACCGAGGAATAGTCTTAGTATTGGGCTTTTTAAGATGCTAAGGATAAATTCTCGAAGGTTTGCTCTTCCTTTTTGAGAGTCTAAGTGCTCGATCGGTTTAACTGAAACCTACCCTGCCCCAGGTTAAGATGAGGGTTCTAAAAAAAGAAAGAAAACTCCTACTTCAAGGCTCAAAGGGTTGACTAGGGATTAACATCCTTATATCTCCAGTGTTTGGGATTTGAAACAATGCCTTACATCATCAGCGGGTTTCAATCGAAAGCATACGTCAAGAAATCTGACGTTTTGGGTTCGTCATCCTCCTCCCAATTCTCCATCAGAGCAAGAGATCGGGTAAAGTTGGCATTATAATTTATGAAAAATAATATTTTGAATGAGTGAAACGAATGGACTTATTCAAGACAAACATATGCGTTGCATTAATTAATCAAAGATAAACGATTTCGTACATGCTAAATATGCTTAATCAAAGAGAAATACATATAAATAAACAAATGAACTGTCGGAAAAATCCTTCTAAATGTTTATGAGATCTTGCATTTAAGAGTAACAGTTTCCTTTGGCGGAGCCTCAATGGAAATGGATTGTCTGGTTTATGATCACTGTGAGTCGTCATGGCTTGCCCCAGTTACGCTGGTCACATCTTCAACAGTTTTCAGTCGTTGCTTCAAAATAACTTTCCCGGATTCTTTGTTGATCCCGGTCATATCATCTTGAGGGTTACTGAAATGAAGCGGGCTAGGCCTTTGAATAATTACTGGATTCGGCTGATTCGTCACAGGAGTAGCATGCTTTATAGAATTCGAACCCGACAAGTGAGGGACCCCGAGAGGAGTCTCGATCTTCGGCTGAGCATTGCTAAAAGACAACTTTTTCGCTTCTAGCAAATCTCTGACAACTTTCTTAAGAGCATAGCAGTTCTCTAGATCATGGCCGGGCGCACCCTCATGAAATAAACAATGAGCGGTAGCGTTGTAACTTGCAGGTAATGGATTAGGTGGAGGACCTAAAGCACTGGTGGTAATCAGACCTTGTTGTACCAAATGGGGGTATAACTCAGTGAAAGTCATCGGAATTGGAGGACAAGGCTTATACTGACTCTTACAGGGATAAGGAACCTGATCCTGTGATTGCTGGTGAACAGGAGCGTTGGGCGCTCGTTGACTGTTGATAGGAACTTGCATAGGCGAATAACCGGAAGGTTGTTGATAAACTGGTGCCTGATATACCGGAGCTGACTGTACAGGCTGGCATGCAGGAAACTGCTGATCGAAAGGAGGTGCAACAGTAGCTACATAGGGTTGTTGAACATATAGAAACGGATAACCTTGAACATAACTCTGCTGATATTGTAAAGGTTGAGGAGTAGCCTTTTTGCGGTTCTTTGAACGTGTAGGTCCTTTACCATGGTCGGAGTTAGGAGTTTTGCACTTTGGAGGGGTAGCTCGTCGAACTGGTCGAGCACTGGGAGGCACCAAACCGGATTGAAGACCGTGAGGAGGTACATTCTCGACAGTAACAGTTGGTTGAGGTTCCATAACGGTATTAGTCTTAGAAACAACAGTAGACTGAGCATCCACCTTCACACTAAGAGCTCGTAACATCTCCAAAATCTGCCCTACACTTCCTCGAAGATCTTCGAATTCCTGGCTGACACGGTTGATCTCTTGGTTTTGATCTTCCATTCTTTTGAAGGGTCGTATTGATGCAGAGAACTCAGGGTGACAAAACTGGAGGGTGAGAGAACCGAGTATGAGAAATCGGGAGACACATGCAATGCAAAAGTATGATGCTAAAATGTGAATGCAAATGAAGAGTTCATGGAATTCAAACATTTACGAATTTCGTGGGGTACCAAGGAAATCCTTTTCTTTATTTTTTTTTTTTTTTTTTTATTTATGGTGTCCCGCGATATCCATAAATGATGTTTGAATTCCATGAAATACAATGCAATGGGATGCTTTATGAATGCAATGCATGAAAACACACAAAGTCCTAGGTTAAAGGTCATGCGTGGAGTTAAGGTCTACCCATCCCCAAAAGGAGTGTACTATAGGTTAGTTGTACCTGCAAAACAAGGTTCTAAAAAGTGCCCAAAGTCATCAGCCCATCTTTCGGATATTATCAACCTTCCGATTGACTCGGGGGTTAATAATATTCTCAAGAGAACCTCTTTTGAGTGTAGTATCGCGTAGCAACCATTGTAGGATTACTCCCACATGGTTCTCGCACTACGTCCTAAATAAAGTCGAGGTGGTGTAAAGGTACTACGGTTCCCAATATCACAGACTCCAATCGACCATGGAAAAAGTTTTCAACGATTACTCGTTCAACCGAACCATTTTCGAAAGGGTCTCAACTGAGCGGTGATTCTCGAATCAGCTTGGTCGGGATTCACTCCCTATAAGCCTCATCGAATATATCCCCATCCTATAATAATGTCACTAGTCCGGGTGTAGGACTTATCTCACAGCACAAGGAACAATCCCACAATCAAAGCACAGATATATACACGCAAATGAATAATAACACAGATAGTAATAAATATGAACAAGTTGGGGATAACCCTCAAAAGTTTAGAACCTCCCCAGTGAAGTCGCCATTTTCTGTTGCGGTGGAAATAGGATCACAAACTATTAATGAGTTTGAATCGCAATTCAATTCACAACCGCTCTTTGATTTATCCGAAGGAAAAGGTCAAAAGAGGGAAAACCTATTTTGCATCGTAAACACGATGCGGGGAAAGATCTAGGGTTCGGGGGTTGGTTAAATTTAGGGAAGGTATTAGCACCCTAAACTTCTGTAGTACTCTACAGGAACCTTTTGTTCAAATGCTTACTATTTGCTTTATTTATTTGCTTAAGGTATATGTACAAAGGATTAAAAGTGAGAAAGGAGACCTAAGGGGTTAATTCTAAGTTTACTCGGCAAGACATCGCATCTTGTGCCTACGTATCCTTACGGGAGTGGAATCAGAGTAATCGTAGTTCCCCTCAAAAGGGAGGTTAGAGACTTCTTGACTGTGGTCAAGGTCTCAAGGGGAATAAACGCATCTTAAGGACACGCTTACGTGGAGTGTAGAAACTCCAAATCTCTACGTTGAATTGTTAAGTTGTAATTAGGGTTAAATTAGGTTAGGTTAGGGATTACACGGCGGGAAACCCTAAAATGAGCACGGCGGCTCTTTGACCTAATGCTAGGGGTAAAATTGTGATCTTGCCTGCGGCGAGGCATTTGTGAAAATTAGGGTTTGTAAGGGTGTAGTTTTGAGGTTTTGAGGTTGAGGACTATTGACACGGCGGTCAAACGGCTAGACCTAATTCCTTCGGAGGAGTGAAATTATTGGTAAAGACGCGATAAACATACAATGGCAGAACATAAAGTGCGGAAAGATAAATGCGACAATTGTCTCGCAAAATTACATCCCATAAGCAGCTACAAATATGATAATTGAATATTTAAACTGAAAATAAAATCAATTGAACTTAGTCAGCTGCAAAAAACCAAAACAAACCGAGACTGTTATTATACGGGGTTAGACAAAAAATTAGACGGGAATGTTAGGAATTTAAGTAGAAAATTATAATTAACGAAACAAGAAAAAAAGTTAGAAATTTGGATCTTAAAAATGAGGATGTTAGCGAAAAATTAATAAACAATAAAAGTTGATATGCAAAGAAGATGATGATAATATACAAGTGATAATAGAATATGAAATAGCAACGATAATGTTAGATTATGTACAAATATAAAAATAAATACAAAAATAAATAAATAAATATTAGTGAACAGGTTCATGGATAATCAATAATACTGTTAGGAATGAAGGATGAAAATTGGAGTTGACGATAATTAGAAGTTAAGTGATGAATGTTTTGAGACGGTGAGAATTTAGATAATTAGAAAGGAGTTAGAATGGAATTAGGTTTTTTTGGGTGAAATTTAGAAAAGTTAGAGTTTTTAATGTGATTAAGAAAAAGAAAATAGATTAAAAGTTAGAATTAAAAGTTAGCAAAAAAATTAGAACTTCGAAATTTGGTTTTTAAAAAAAGGTTAGAAAATAAAAATAAAAATTTGAAAATAAAAGAGAAAAGGTTAGAATTTTAATAAAAAAAGAGTTAGAATGTTAGAATTTTAATTAAGAAAAAATGGTAGAAATTTTGAAAAAAAGATATAAAAAAGATTAGAAATTAAAAAAAAGAAGAGTTAGTTACTTTTGATGAAGACTGTAAGAGTTTTTGATGCTTGTCGATCCTGTTTTGTTGCTCCTGAGGGTCCTTTTATACTTGATTTTTTTTAAATCTTTTTCAATCTCAGATTTGATTTGAATATCTCAATCTTTTTCAATCTCTGATTTGATTTGAATGAATTTTTATGATGATTTCAGATTTGATTCAATGATGGTGATGTTGATATTTAGATCTGATTTTCTCATGATGATGATATGATCTGATTGATTTGATTTTGCTCCATCTGTGATTTATTGTGATTGAATTAGATTAAAAAAGTGTTGAGATTTAAATTTAAAAAGTTAGCAAAGAAGATAAGAGTTTCAAGTTAAATAAAAATTAGAGTTTTAAGTTTAAAAAAATGAGTTAGAATTTTAAAATAAAAAAATATATTTGAATGTTGATTTTAAAAAAAGTGTTAGAATTATTTTAAAAACGGTTAGAATTTAATTTTAAAAGGAATTTAGATCTTAATTTTAAAAAAGAAAATAAAATGGCATTAGAATTTAATTTTAAAAGGAATTTAGAATTTAAAAAAAAAAAAAAAGGATGGTGTCAAAAAGATTTAGATTTAATTTTTTAAAAAAAAAGATAGATTTAATTTATAAAAAAAAGGTTAGATTTAATTTTTAAAATAGTTAGAAAAAAAGATTTAATTTTAAAAAGAATTTAGAGAAAAAAAAGATTTAATTTTAAAAAGAAGTTAGAGAAAAAAAAAGATTTAATTTTTTTAAAAAAGTTAGAAAAAAAAGATTTAACTTTAAAAAGAAGTTAGAGAAAAAAAAGATTTAATTTTTTTTAAAAAAATTAGAAAAAAAGATTTAACTTTATAAAAGTTAGAAAAAAAATTTAACTTTAAAAAGGAGTTAGAAAAAAGATTTAATTTTAAAAAGAAGTTAGAAAAAAATATTTAACTTTAAAAGAGTTAGAAAAAAAAGATTTAGTTTTATAAAAAGTTAGAAAAAAATATTTAACTTTAAAAGAGTTAGAAAAAAAAGATTTAGTTTTATAAAAAGTATTAGAATTTGATTAAAAAAATGTGTTAGAAATTAATTAAAAAAGGTTATAAAAAATTTACTCTTGAAGAAAAGAAGAAAAAAAAAAGTTAAATTTTAATCTAAATCCTAAAAGTTAGTAAGAAGAGCTTAAAATGATTTAAATAAATAAACTAAATAGAAAGAAAAAAAGTTAATAAAAAACATTAGTAAAGTTATAAAAAAAATTTAATTAAATTATTATTAGTTAAAAAACAAGATTTAAAAAAAAAAGGTTAATTTATTAGGTTAATAAGAATTTAAAATAAAAATAAAAAAGAAAGGGTAAAATTTGGGGTATTACAGTTGTTATTTTGGATTTTTCAAGAGGAGCGGAAACATAAGGTGGTGTAGGTGGGATGGAGAAGGTAGTGACTATGGTTGAGAATGATGGTAGTAAGGGAGGAATTTGTGAAACAAGGGTTCTGGTATTTGTCGCAGAAGCAACCAATGCTAAAGAGTAAGAAATTTTACTAGTTGGAGCAAAGGAAACAATAGTTTCAGAGTTCATGGAGGAATTTCTCGATTCCTTATGCCCTAAATTCTTTTTCTTTGCAGCCATGAACTTTAAGGAAACATGTTTCCTTTTGTAAAGGTTTGGTGGTTCAGCTAGGAGTTGGTCAAACGAGATTCCAGACACATCATGACCCTCTTTTTCAAGTTGGTCTAAATAATCTTGTAAGACATGTGGTGGATTAACTTAGGTGAAAAGAGGATAGTTGTCAACAATTGTTCTTCGTCCTTTTATATTTTCATATCCATAGTGGGTTCAACAGTGATCTCTTTAATAATAGACATGCTTTTGAAATTCTTGATATTGAAAGGTCTTCAAATATCTTCACCAAGATCACCAGCTAAGTTATGTTTAACCAGATGATCCATAAGACCACTTTCCATCAGAATATCTGAAAGGAGTCTTCCCAAAGGAATATGCCCTTTTGGCTTATCCCTAGAGTCTCTGACAGAGTCTCGAAGGAACTTGGACAGAGTGGATGGAAGATCCATTTTCACGTTTTGCTTTGGACTTTGAGATTTGATCCTTATCAAGTGTTTTGAACTTTAACATTAATCAGAATCTTCAGAGTCCTTTCTTTAGAAACAAACGCTTTCTTAAGGAGTACATATTTTCTTTTTTAGAAACTCTAGTGTTTATGTTGGAAAGGGTGGTAAAGCATCGGGGTTTGTTATCGTCTCCACAGAGAATCTGTGATATTGCCGCCGTTCGACAGTTGTTAAGTTCTTAACTTATAGTAACAAGGGGGATTTTGGTTTTTCATTACGGTAGCTTGCATAAAAAAATATAATAAATTGCGGTAAAAGTTTTGGTTTTACGATTTGAGAAATATTGTCAAAGTTAGGGTTCAACGATCACTTTGCATGTATATGTTCGATCAACAAAACTAGTAAACTCCGTTAGATGATAAACAATTTCACAATATCCTCTCAATATGTTTATTTCTAACACACATTGTGATTTTTCCCATTTTGATCCATTGTTGATTTCTCACACAATCTATCAAAATGACAACTTTTAGGGTTTGATATTTTAGTGAACAACCACATTCAAGACTATCCCTAACTCAAGAACATAGATGGATGAAAACCTAAGTAAAGAGTTGGTAAATATCTTTCAATCATAAACCAACACAAAGAGTTAACAATAAAACAAAGTTTTCACCATATATTCATCACCAAAGTGTTTACAAATGAAGATCATCCCATTTACATACAAAGCTTATGATCATCTACATCTAACCTTAACAAAATGAAGAACTTAGCTACTCATTTTTACGGTAGCTTGCACAAGAAGTTTCGGAAGACGGTTGATCAACATCTGAGTCGAAGAATCGAGTTTGGATGAGAATCCACCTTCTTTTTGGAAGATCTTGTTAAGAGATGAAGAAGAATGTGGTTTTGGGTTTCTAGGTCACAAAAATCACCTCTAGAGCAAAAACTAGTAAGAAAGAGAAAGTACAAGAAAAATTAATTATTTTCCAAAAAGTAGCCCCTGGTACTTATAGATAAGTGTTGATCTGCCACGCTCGCTACCATGCTCGCCTAGTGAGGTCATAGCGAGCGTTCGCTACCTGCTCGCCTAACGAACATGCTAGCGAGGTCTGGGATGTTGCTACTGGAAGCGTTTGCTGGCTTGCTCGCTAGGTGCTCGTCTAGCGAGTCCTTCGCTGCCTTCCTCGCCCCAAGCGAAGCTGATCAATTTGATTCTGTCCAAGTCTGGGAGTGTTCGCTAGCAGCTCTCTATGAGCTCGCCTAGCGAACAACTCGCTACCTCACTCGCCTAGCGAACGTGCTAGCGAGCTTGCTTTTGCTTGCCTTCTATCTTGATTCCCTTGTCAACTTTCTTGTGTCTTCCAATTCTACTCTTTCATGCCTGATTTCTGCATATTTAGCACACACATTAAAGGTACCAAGCTCATTTCACAAAATGTTGCAACTTAAACAAAAGCAAGGGCGATTTTGACACTTCTGGACAAAACGGAGTGATAGATGCCCACATTTGATAGCAAAAATAAGCAATATTGGGCATCTAACAACTCTCCCCAACTAGATTCTTGCTTGCCCTCAAGCAAAGTATGCCTCTAGAAGATCAAGAGGATTTGCTTAAAGAAAAAGGTTTCTCCGAAATTGGATAAGATGGCTCAAAAACAAGAGAATCAAATAGATACAACTCCCCAATGGTTAGAACAACACAACCCCCCAAGAACTAAAATCTTATAGCAATGAAAAACATGTATTGATCAACAACAATGATATCCTGAATGAATCACCCTATCGCTCCTCTTCGAATAAGGATTGAAGAGATCACGCGTTTACAACCACGGGTGCAATTTCACTCTCCAACAAACAATGCCAAACTCAATTCAATTCATAAAATGTCTAACAATTATAAATGAAAATGCGGAAGCACGAAGATCGCTAAGGTCTTTTCCGGTTGTAGCTTGGTTAGGTTTACAAACAAGGGATATATCTAAGGCCATTGAAAACAAAGTTGTCGATGCAAAAGAGACATTCATTGTACAACTATTCACACACCTCAACTTCATTCAACTTGTTTCTCATTTGAAACCTTCACAACTCTTACTCACAACTCAATTCATTTTCCACTATTTTCTTCCAAGCAAGCATTCATTTTCATCATTTTTTTTATACACAATATTCACAAAACAAGTGTTTTCTCTATATATTTTTTTTTCAATGCTTGCTTGGTTATTCCAGAGTTTTGGTAACCTACCAATTCTTATTTTTGTTCTCCCCAACTTATCTTTTACTCACCACATAAGTGAATGCTCCTGACTTTTTTGGCAAAAGAACAATTATAAAAAATTTTCAGGGTTTCAAGAAAAAGATTTTGAAGTCTTACTTTGCTTCAAGCTGAGATTCAATTGTTTAAGCTCAAAGGGGTTCACGAATACTCTCTGCTCACGGGTAGTTGGTATTTGGAGTTGGTTGTGCTCGAAAGAAACAAGTGTCTTGATCATTTCTAGTTGCTTCTACAAATTCACAATAATAAAAGACAAAGCATGAATTAAAAGAATCAATACAGTTTATTAGAATCTAACATTTATTTGTACAATAGAGGTTTCCTCACAATTTGTGGTCTTAAGTCCTAAGTGAATCATTCATTCAATTATGTTGCAAAAAGAACAATATTCAATTACAACAAGAATAAAGTTCTTCATGCATTCTAAAGTTGTAACCAAAGGTAACCATGTACCTTAGCATCATTCGCTTGTTATTTTTATCATTGCCATCCAAGCTCGGATGCACCTTCATTGAATACTTCTTTCAGAGAGCAATCAATCTAGAAGGTTTGATCAACAATCAACCAAAAAAAAATTATTAAACAAAATAACTTAAAACAAAACACAATAATTTAAAACATGTGCGTGGGGGACAAAACACCCTAAAAAGTACAACCAAAATATCAAAGTAACTGAAGATACAAAATAATTAAACATAACATAAAGAAAAACTTAGTCCTCATAGGACTCATACTCCTCCTCATCACCATCAACATCATCATCATCGACATCATCATCACCATCGGCATCATCATCAGCATCAGCATCAGCATCATCAAAAGCAGGACCACTAGAGACACCCGCCCCCTCTCTGAAAACAGGCTTGTCCTCAGGCCAGCTCGCGTGCTGCAGAAACTGCTCACGCGTTACCATCGGACGCTCAACCGAAGGGTCACGGATCTGAAGCTGAAGTACCTGCATTGAGTCATGAATATCCACCATGGCACGCTGAGTTGCCGCCATCCAATCCCAGTTGTAGTTACACACTGCCTGCTGAAAAGGGTCGAACCCCCCTGAGAAAAGGCACCAGGACAATCAGTAGTCTCGACATCACTAGCACCAGCAGTTGCACCACCTCTGATATTCTTAGGCCTACAATACTTGTCCACATATCTATCATCGATTGCGAACGGGATCTTCACAAGGCTGCGGGAAGGAAGCTTCATCCGCGACTGTGAGCATAAAGGCATAATGAGGCAAGGAAAAGCAAGGGGAAATTAACTCGCGCCCCCGACTTCAGTCCACTCTCAACCATTGACTTCATCTCATTAGCAATGATCCGAGCCACATCAATCTGAACATTAATAAGTATGCAGTGAACCAAGTGTGCCACTGGGATCAACACGGTCGATGTATAGGACTTGGGCATGATGTTTGTCAGAACTAGCAGTAATATTAGTTGAGCTAAGGGAATCATGTCCTCCCTATGGTATCTCACAGGAACCCCATATGGGTTCAGCTCAACCGATTTTCCCTCTAGCAACAGGGCCGCAGAAATATCATCAGTGTTCCTGTGTATCCTCAGGTCCCTGTGGTACACATCCCTCTCATTCACTCCCAGATTGAGCGATTCGCCAAGCACACGGTTAATAGCATCTCTATCGAAAGCGACCCGATGGCCTAACACTCTTGTTGTCCATGTGAAAGGCTCGTCGTCTTCTGGTAGTGCGTTCGCGTAGAACTCGCGCACTATGTCAATATTGTAGCTCTCGAGTGGAGAAATCAGCCTGCCCCACCTCTTACTATTAATCAGCCCCGCAAACGTTCTATAGTCGCCTTGTGCGTTGATTATAAACCTCTTTTCAGGTAGGATCTTTCTTTTCTCTAACACCACAAAGCGTGCGACTTGTTTTGGCCCGACAAACTTATCCGTGTCAAACTGAATGGGCACATGACGAGATGTGTTTACAACCTTTCTCTTTTTGCTAACACCTGATCCAGAGGCCATCTGCACAAATCACAGCAGAGAAACAACAAACAGCAGCAACGGATTAGCAATAAGCAAAAAAAAAACGAGTTACTGTCATGTTCGCTACCTTACTCGCCTAGCGAAGTCATAGCGAACACTCGCTACAGACTCGCCAAGCGAGCAAGCTAGCGAATGCTGCGGGATTTCAAATTTTTGCCACTGTTTTCCAACCCAATTCAAACAATCCAAGGTTTATCCAACACCATTCCAGAAACTAATTGATTTATCATTATAGGCATTATTCTAAATACGCATGCAGCCCAAAAAATTTCAAATCCATAATCTGCAAAATTTAACCCAAATTCTCCACTCTTTTACAAATTAAACAATAAAAAACAAAGAGAGAAGGAAATAGATCAAACCTGATTGCAGTAGGATAGAGAGAGAGAGAGAGAGAGAGAGAGAGAGAGAGAGAGAGAGAGACAAGGTTAGGATTTGCAGTAGGATGGAGAGAAACAAGAACTTAGGTGTAATGTGAGAGTGAGAAACCGTGAGAGTGACTAAGGTAAAACAAAATAAAAACCGTTTTGGGCCCAAATGAGTGGCCCACTGAATAAAAATTAAAGTGTTGTTTCGCGACGTTCTCCTAGCGAAGAGCTAGCGAACTCTCTCTCTCTGTCATCGCCTAGCGAGCAAGCTAGAGAGCATGACAGATTTTTAAATTTTTCAGCACAGCAATGCACAGTCCAATTCAGCATTCATCCCACTTAGAACACCAACAACACACAACAAAAACTGGAAAATATTTACAATGTTGAGGTGCCTCTCAATGAGCGCTTGTTTAACGTCGGATAAGCTCGACGGTTCAAGATGCTCACCAAGGAACATCCAAAAGGAAAGCACAACTTTCGCGATCAACTGGGCCGCCAAAATAGATCTTCAAACGTTGGTCGTTCACCGTCCAACTGTCTTTTTTCTCCATGTCCTCAATGACAACAGCCCCATAAGTTTTTACCTCTTTGACACGAAATGGCCCGGACCATTTCGACTTCAACTTTCCAGGGAATAACCTCAACCTGGAATTGAACAGAAGAACCAACACCCCGGGTACAAATTCTTTTTTTCTAAGCTTCTTGTCATGATATTCTTTCACTTTTTCCTTGTACAACCAACTTGAGTGATATGCGGCATTGTGCATTTCTTCCAACTCAAGCAATTATACCTTTCTTTTTTCACCGGCCAATTCTTTATCAAAGTTCAACAATTTTAAGGCCCATAAAGCTTTGTGCTCCAATTCGACCGGTAAATGGCAAGTCTTACCAAATACCAGTTGAAACGGAGTTAACCCAATCGGAGCTTTGTAAGCAGTACAGTATGCCCACAAAGCCTCATCCACTTTTTGCGACCATTCTTTTCTCGAATTAGACACGATTTTTTTCAAGAATTCTTTTTATCTCACGATTCGAAACCTCGGCTTGACCATTTTCTTAAGGGTGATATGGAGTTGCCACTCTATGCGATACACCGTAATGTTTTAAAATGTTTTCTAACTGTGCATTGCAAAAGTGTGACCCTCCGTCACTTATCAACACTCGGGGGGTTCTAAAACGGGAAAATATGTTTTTCTTTAAAAAAATTATTACCGTTTTAGCATCCGCCCGAGATGAGGCAATCGCCTCAACTCACTTAGAAACATAATCAACCGCAACCAGCAAATATTCATTTCCATAAGATGGTGGGAATGGTCCAACAAAGTCGATGCCCCAACAATCAAATACTTCAACTTCTTGGATATTTTGGAGAGGCATCTCGTCTCTCTTACCGATCCCGCCACTCCTTTGACAACTGTCACAACTTTGTGCATGGGCATTTGCGTCTTTGAAAATAGTAAGCCAATAAAATCCTGACTGGAGGACTTTAGTAGCCGTTCTAGCCCCATTGTAATGTCCATCGTAAGATGAGTTGTGACAATGCCAAAGAATACTTTGCGATTCATCGCTCGTAACACACCTTCTCAACAGGTTGTCACCACCCAGTTTAAACAAATGCGGGTCATCCCACACATAGTATTTAGCATCCGAGAGAAATTTCCTTTTTTGGTTCGGAGTTAGATCGTGAGGCACCAAACCACTAGCCTTGTGGTTCGAAAAGTCCGCAAACCACGACCTAACTTGAACTTTAAAAAGTTTTTCATCAGGAAACTCCTCCCGGATTTCCTTCTCAAAAGCTGTAACCTCCACATTAATTAAGCGGGATAAATGATCCGCCACCAAATTTTTCGATCCTTTCTTGTCCTTAATTTCAACATCAAATTCTTGTAACAAGAGGATCCAACGGATGAGCCATTGCTTCGAATCTGGTTTGGTGAGTAGATATTTAATCGCCGAGTGGTCGGTATACACTATGACATTGGACCCAATAAGATAAAATCTAAATTTTTCAAGCGCATACACTATCGCGAGTAATTCTTTTTCAGTTGTGGCATAATTAACTTGAGCCTCATTAAGAACTTTACTCGCGCAATGTATCGCATGAAAATTTTTATCCTTTCTTTGTCCCAATACCACTCCAATTGCATAGTCGCTTGCATCGCACATGAGCTCAAAATTTAAATTCCAATTTGGAGCGACTATAATTGGAGCGGTAACCAGTTTTTCCTTCAAAATTTTAAAAGCATGTAAACAATCTTCGGTTAAGAGAAATACCTGATCCTTGGCAAGCAAGTTACTCAAAGGCCTAGCTACCTTTGAGAAGTCTTTGATAAAGTGCTGGTAGAAACCGACGTGCCCAAGAAAGCTTCGAATTCCCTTCACATTTACCGGAGGAGGCAACTTTGCAATCACATCAACTTTTGCTCGATCAACTTCAAGCCCTTTTGAAGAGACTTTATGTCCGAGCAATATCCCCTCGGTCACCATGAAGTGACATTTCTCCCAATTAAGAATGAGATTTGTTTCCACACATCTTTCCAGCACCGTTTCCAGATTGTCCAAACATAGACCAAAAGAACTTCCAAACACGGAGAAGTCGTCCATGAACACTTCCATCATTTTCTCGACCAGGTCGGCAAATGTAGCTTGCACACATCGTTGGAAAGTCGCTGGTGCGTTACACATCCCAAAGGGCATTTTTTGGTATGCGAAAATTCCAAACGGACATGTAAAATTCGTCTTTTCGTGATCGTCCGGGTCAACCGCAATTTGGTTATACCCGGAATAGCCATCTAAAAAACAATAGTATTGTTTCCCTGAAAGTCTCTCTAACATTTGGTCCATGAACGGGAGTGGGAAATGATCTTTTCGAGTTGTGGTATTCAACCGCCTATAATCAATGCCCATTTTCCACCCCGTTGCCACCTTTGTCGGTATCAACTCATTTTTTTCGTTTCGAATTACGGTCATGCCACCCTTTTTTGGAACCACATGCACGGGACTCACCCATGGGCTATCCGAAATTGGGTAAATCATTTCTGCATCCAAAATCTTAACAACTTCTTTTTGAACAACTTCCTCCATAGTAGGATTTAAGCGGCGTTGAGGTTGAGCTACCGGCTTAAAATCCTCTTCCATTAAGATCTTATGCATGAAATAGCAAGGACTAATTCCTTTGAGATCGGAAATAGTCCAACCAATGGCTTCTTGATTTTTTTAAAACACGATCAAACGGGATTCTTCATTTGTTGACAAAGGATTGCTTATGATAACCGGCTTTGCTTCGGTCTCATTAAGGAATGCATACTTCAAGTCAGAGGGTAGCATTTTCAATTCAATTGGTAGTTTTTCTTCATTGACCTCCTTTTTCAACACTTCCTTTTCGACTTCCCATGGTTGTAACTCTTCTAGACTATCAAGTTCCCTTAAACATTCCTCAAGAGCTTGCTCTTCTTCAATTGTGAAAACTTCAAAAGAGTCATTGAGAGCTAACTCCATAGGAGATATCTCATGAATATGTTTAGAAACTTCTAAAGTTGCCTCTTCAATCACATCAATTTGAAAGCTATCATGACTATCCTTTGAATGCTTCATGGCTTCGAATAGATCAAAAGTGACTTCTTCATTTTGGACCCTCACTTTCCTCAAACAGTCATCAACGTCAATCATCATTCGTGCAGTTTTCATGAATGGTCGGCCAAGAATAAGCGGAGCATCATCATCCTCTTCCATATCAATAACAAAAAAATCAACCGGAAAGAAGAATTTATCAACTTTGACCAATACATATTGGGCTAACCCATGGGGATGGGTAGTCGACTTATCGGCCAATTGCAAAGTCATCCGGATGGACTTCATTTCAATGTTGCCAAGCCTCTTCACAATGGACAAATTTATTAGATTAATGCTTGAACCCAAATCAGTTAACCCTTTTTTCCGACATAGACATCACCAATTGTAACTGGAATGGTAACTCTTCCCGGGTCAACCTCTTTTCTCAAAAGTTTCCGTTGAATTATTGCACTATAACTAGCATCTAGGATAATTGTCTCCGGTTCCATGTACCTCCGCTTTTTAGTAAGTACGTCTTTCATGAATTTCGCATACTTAGGCATTTGCTCTAATGCTTCGGCAAACGGAATATTCACTTGAAGTTGTTTAAAAATATCCATGAACCGGGCGTAATACCGTTCATTCTCCCTTCTAGATGGAGCATGTGGATACGGAAGGTTTTGGATAGGAGTAGCGCCCACTACCTCCTTTCCTTTCGAAACTCTAGAATTCCTTCCTCTTTTATTTTTTGCTTCCTCCACCTTAGCTTCATCACTCTCATTTTTTTCAACTTCCACACTTCCTTTATTTTCAACTTCAACATTATTTTCATCCTTTTCAACTTCAACCAATTTTTTATTCTTTTCAAATTCTTCCTCACTCCACTCCCCAACTTCACCATCAATTCTATCATCTATTTTTTTCTCCTCATCTTTTTTCTCATTCTCTCTTTCTTCACTCTCATCTCTTTTTTCACTCTCACTAACCAACTCCCTTCCACTTCTCGTTGTTATTGCTTTACAATGCTCCTTTGGATTTGTTTGCGTGTTTTGATTAGCCATCGACAATTGCATGAATTGTGTCAATGTCTCTTCTAACTTTAAAGTCATGGCCGGCGGTTGTTGACGTTGATAAGGATTTTGACGGCTAGAATTACCACCCCCATAACCTTGGTTATGGTGATAGTTACCCCTTGGTTGGTACCCTTGATTTGGTTGATAGTGTTGTTGATGTTGGTTTTGAGGATGTTGTTGATACGGTTGTTGTTGTTGTTGCCTCGGTTGGTAGTCTCGTTGGTTCGCCATGTAATTCACCTCTTCGAACCCGGGAGGTGGACAAAATCCGGTATCATGTTCACCTTTGCAAAGCTCATAACAAGCTATTTGTTTAGCTTTTGAAGTCTCTTTCAACTCTTTTATTTGTTGAGTTAAGAGTTCAACTTGTTGTAAAATGAGTTTATTTTGAGCAAAAATAGAATCGTTTGTCCCAAGTTCAAGCACTCCCGGTTTCTTTAAAGTGTTGCCTCTACTTTGACTTTGGAGGTCATTTAGAGCCATATGGTTAATGATATCAGTAGCTTCATCGACGCTTTTAGACAACAAAGAACCACCTGCAGTGGCATCCAATAGAGTCTTACAATTTGGTTGAAGGCCGTTTTTGAAAATGTGGATTTGCGTCAATTCATCAAAACCATGACCTTTGCACTTTCATAACATTGATTTGAATCTTTCCCATGCCTCATTCAATGATTTGTTGGCTCCTTGAGAAAACACGGAAATAGCCGTTTTGGATTCCATGAACCGGTTGTGGGAGAAAAATATTTCAATGAACTTCTCTTCCAACACGTTCCAATCCGTCATAACTGCAGGTGTTTGATCCAAGTACCAATCTTTGGCTTTGCTGAGCAAAGTATGAGGAAAAAGTCTTTTGAACAACGGTAACTCTTGAGCTTGATCAACTCCTGCCGCCAATGCTATCTCGTAAAATTTGGTGAGAAAAGCAAAGGGATCTTCATGATCCATTCCGGTGAATGGACTTCCGTATAGCTAATTAAGAGCTCCCGTCTTCATCTCGGCTTGCCTTCCCGTGTGGTTGGCAAACTGAGCAGTGTTTCTCGGACTGTTGATACATAGTATGGAAACGGGTGACGGTGGTGGTGGATCCATGATAGGTATGAAAGGTGGTGGTGATGTTGTAGAAGAACCTTCTCCTTGTTCTTCTATTTGTCTAGCTTGTTGCCTCCTCCGTCTTGTTCTGCTATTCAGTCTCCTTGCGGTTCTTTCGATCTCGGGATCAAAAAGAATTTGGTCCTCAGGAATCTGCCCTTGCATAAAACGAAAGCTGCACACTAAATCAAACAAATTAACAAGCACAAGTCAAAAATTCACAAGTTAAAAATTCAACAACTACTGCGATGCTCACAATATCAATTCAAATTTCCCGGCAACGATGCCACTTTGTTGGTAAGGGTGGTAAAGCATCGGGGTTTATTATCGTCTCCACAGGGAATCTATGATATTGCCGTCGTTCGACAGTTGTTAAGTTCTTAACTTATAGTAACAAGGGGGTTTTGGTTTTTTGTTACGGTAGCTTGCATAAAAAAAATTGCGGTAAAAGTTTTGGTTTTACGATTTGAGAAATATTGTTAAAGTTAGGGTTCGACGATCACTTTGTATGTATATGTTCGATCAACAAAACTAGTAAACCCCGTTAGATGATAAACAATTTCACAATATCCTCTCAATATGTTTATTTCTAACACACATTGTGATTTTTCCCATTTTGATCCATTGTTGATTTCTCACACAATCTATTAAAATGACAACTTTTAGGGTTTGATATTTTAGTGAACAACCACATTCAAGACTATCCCTAGCTCAAGAACATAGATGGATGAAAACCTAGGTAAAGAGTTGGTAAATATCTTTCAATCATAAACCAACACAAAGAGTTAACAATAAAACAAAGTTTTGTTTACAAATGAAGATCATCCCATTTACATACAAAGCTTATGATCATCTACATCTAACGTTGACAAAACGAAGAACTTAGCTACTCATTTTCATGGTAGCTTGCACAAGAAGTTTCGGAAGACGGTTGATCAACATCCGAGTCGAAGAATCGAGTTTGGATGAGAATCCACCTTCTTTTTGGAAGATCTTGTTAAGAGATGAAGAAGAATGTGTTTTTGGGTTTCTAGGTCACAAAAATAACCTCTAGAGTAAAAACTAGTAAGAAAGAGAAAGTACAAGAAAAATTACTTATTTTCCAAAATGTAGCCCCTGGTACTTATAGATAAGTGTTGATCTGCCACGCTCGTTACCATGCTCGCCTAGTGAGGTCATAGCGAGCATTCGCTACCTGCTCGCCTAACTAACATGCTAGCAAGGTCTGGAATGTTGCTACTGGAAGCGTTCGCTGGCTTGCTCGCTAGGTGCTCGCCTAACGAGTCCTTCGCTGCCTTCCTCGCCCCAAGCGAAGATGATCAACTTGATTATGTCCAAGTCTAGGAGTGTTCGCTACGAGCTCGCCTAGCGAACAACTCGCTACCTCACTCGCCTAGGGAACGTGCTAGCGAGCTTGCTTTTGCTTGCCTTCTATCTTGATTCCCTTGTCAACTTTCTTGTGTCTTCCAATTCTACTCTTTCATGTCTGATTTCTGCATATTTAGCACACACATTAAAGGTACCAAGCTCATTTCACAAAATGTTGCAACTTAAACAAAAGCAAGGGCGATTTTGACACTTCTGGACAAAACAGAGTGATAGATACCCACGTCTGATAGAAAAAATAAGCAATATTGGGCATCTAACAGTTTATCAGAATCTTGTTGAGTTACGCTAGAAGTTGATTCTAATGAGAATTTTATATCTGCCCACTTAAGATAAAATTAGAGTACCAAATTGTTATTTATAAAATATATGTATTGTTATCATCAAAACTAAAGATTATATGCAGAACCAAGATCTTGTTCTAACAATTTATACGTCAAGCATAATGTGAAAGACATCAAAGTCAAGATTGTTGAGCCTTAATGCATTGAAATGAGTGCATGAACTGATTTAAGTGATGAAGAAAGTGATGATAAAGCAATG
Organism: Lathyrus sativus; assembly: GCA_963859935.3. Taxonomy (NCBI): domain Eukaryota; kingdom Viridiplantae; phylum Streptophyta; class Magnoliopsida; order Fabales; family Fabaceae; genus Lathyrus; species Lathyrus sativus. Next base: position 33,794,647 of record OZ012738.1, read on the forward strand.
AGAGTTAGGTTTGATGATACAAATGATGAAAGAATCACAACAATGGATGATGGTTTTGAATTAATTGAAATTGATAAGTCCAAAGTTGGTGCAACTAGTATTGAAGCCAATGAGAATTCGTATAGATTTAAGATGTGTGCCTATAAGTCACCCATAAATAAATCTCTTACTGCACTTGGAAGGATAGCCAAAGAAATAAAACAAAGGATTCTAAAACAAAGGATAAGGAAAGAAGGGACATCAAAATAAGGGATAAGGAAGAAGAACAAATGTGAGTGATTAATTGGGTAGCTCAGGAACAAGAATTGATGAACCAATGATCGTACCATAAAATGAAGAGGATACTTTAACTCAGGAACCTGTTGTGGTGGTAGCAGACCCTAGGCCAGGAACTTGTTTCAGGGTAATGAGTTATTGAGATGACATTGGCAAGACAATTGGTTAGGCTTATGTAATGCTTAATGGTTTTGTAATACTTGCTTGATGCTTTTGTAATCCTTCTGTAATCCTTTTGTAACTTTTAGTTTCTTAATGCTTATGTAATGACCTTTTTAAGGCTTAATGTTATGATATGTTTGTTAGCATTACAATGATTACATTTCATTTGTCAGTAACTTTTAAAAAGAACACAATATGTTTGTTAGCATCTCAATCTCATTCATTCATTAAACCAACAATAGACCAACAACATTACATTGAAACCAACAACAGACCAACAATATTACATTGAAAAAAACTTGAACATTACAATGACAGTTAATTCATTTTGAACAAAATAGCTAAAAACATCCATGGTACAAACTTGAACATTACGTTGAAACCAACAACAGATCAACAACATTACATTGAAACAAACTTGAACATTACGTTGACAATTAATTCATTTTAAACACAATAGCTAAAAAAACATCCATGATATGAAGACAAGCTTCTCAAGCGATTTTGATGACGACATAATCCACAACATGCAAGGATGATTTCACAACTTCGAATATATCAAGTTTCAAGCAACTCACTTTTATTTCACTATGTCAAAGTTTGATCAAGAAATAAGTCAAGTTCTACACATGGGAGATACAACACTTAAGCTATTATATACATTACGCAAGTGTTCAACTTCATCTCTTTCTTGCATTTCATAGAAAAAACCTTTTAAATTTCATCTATGCACTTATGCCTCATTTTTGAAAATCTTATTTCTGGAAATTTGTACTGAGTAACCGGTTACCCAAACCTGGTAATCGACTACGGGTTATAAAATTTCAATTTTTTGGTTATGTTGAGGCTGGTAACCGGTTACCTACTTATGGTAACCGATTACCACTGGCGCTGCAGGCCAGAAAGGTGCATCTTTTGACATATAAATTGTTTTTCTTCTTCTTCTTCTTGAACCATGGCATGCTTTGACCATTATAGCTCTTCTGAAAAGGTGTTAAGAGGCATATATATACCTTTAAACTCAGATTTTGAATCTCACCTTCTTGCAAAAATTTCAAATATTTTTCATCTCTCATTTTTTCATTTTTTTTACAAGTGTCAAAATTTTGAATTTTTAAAAGAGTGAAACTTGCATACTTCAATTTTCAGAAATTCTTCATAGTTTCATTCTTACTCATTTGAACACTTGCTAAGATATATAAGAGGTGCAATATCAAGAGGAAGATCAATCAAAAGATTGATATATTGAAGAAAATTTCAAATCTACTCAAACAAAGTTATTCATTTATTCTTCTGATTACATACTTAGTGTTCTAGGATTGTTGGAATTAAGTTTGTAAGGTTGTTACCTTATTGTCCAGGATTGTTGGAAGCAAGAGGTCCACATTGAGAGGATTGTTCTCATTGGACTTGGCTGAAAAATCCAATAGTGTGTTCTTTGTGGTTTGATTGATTTGTGTATGTATAGAAAGAATATGTAGAAAGTCTTGTCTTAAGACCAAACAATATTGAAAAATCTCTTTCGTGTTGAAAGGGGACTGAAGTACTCTCGGGCTGTGAGGGGAACCAGGATATATCGACGTGTCTCTTTTACTTTCCGCATTTACAACATTCTTCACTTAGAAAATCTTTAGGAAATTAAAACAAGATTCCTACAACAAGACCGAAAATTTTTAAGTACTTAATTCACCCCCTTCTCTTAGGTGCATTTTTCACTTACACATGAAACAATAAGGACAACCATTAACCAAAAAGTCTTCTTCCTTTCAATTTGCAGTAGCTTCTTCAAGTTTTTAACCTTCTATGAGCTTGACTCTTTCCCACATTTTTTTTGCCAAACTCCTTCCCGAAATTGTTGTCAAATTCTTTAAGATAACCAAGTATTACTTCACAATTGTTGTACTCCATATCTGCACCTGTGAACCTTTATTTGGAATGTTTAAAAACAGTTCATCAACTTCATCGTCCCAAATGGATAACTCACAACTTATATCACTCTGCAAAAAATCAAACAATTGAAACAAGAAGAAATTGGAGAGAAATATATTTACAATACCCAATATCAATTATTTCAAACCAATGATACATACATTTCCAATTTTTTTACATCTCCAAAACGTTCTCCTAGAGTTTTTGTGGGTGTTTGAAACCCACATCTTCATTGATAGATTACAACCACATCTCGATATTTCTCTTCCATTAAGATTCCCGATAAAAAAAATTTTGCTACCACTCATTTCAAAGACGATGGAGAATTTCACAATTTAAAGAGGATCAGTCAAAAAAGACTATAGAAAATTTCTCACTTTTTTTACATTATATTAATATCATATCAATTTATGATGTGGCATGAATTTATCCTTCAATCATTTGAAAAAAATGTGACTTATCATGACACATAAATATCATAAGTGTGCCACTTTCCCCAAATTTTAAACAAAAAGAATCTTTAGAAAATTACAATTAAGTAAACCAGAACTCCTATATAAGGGTAAAATAGTTATTAACCCTATTAGATATCACCTTATTATTTGTTTTTGACAAAAATGACCATAATGAAATGCTTCAATTGGTTATGTTAGTTTTCATTGAGTTGCAACCTCATCATCCAAACATGTCCTTTACCTTCACATTAATCCCAAACAAAAATCTCTTAAAAGAATCGCATTCTGATTCACCATACACCTGTTTGTTCCCACCTTCTCTTTCGCACCAACCCTTTCTAAATTTCTCTCTCCCTCAATCCTTACGAACCCCCATTTCTCATTTCCCCCCAATTTTTCACATTCTTTTATTTTTCTATTTTCTTCTACATATTAGGTAATGGGAGACCTGTAGTAAATTTTGAACCTTTTTGAGGTTTTGATTCCTGGGTATGATGAAAAAATGGATTTTGAGAGATTTTTTTGCGCGTTGGGTTTTGTTTGAGGATGCGTTTTTGTTATGACATTAGAGGTTGCAATGTTTTTTGTTTGCATTTAGCCATTGCTATCGAATGCCGATACAATTTTAATATTCGGCATTCGATCTTTTGTTGTTGTTCTTGTTCTTCATCCAATTCCAACGTTTCTCAATTCTAGTCAGAAATAGAACCTCATCCAATAAATTTGAAAATTTGATAGTTTGAAATTTTGTAATCGGAAATGAATTCTGGTTCTGTTTTAGCATTGCATCCCACTGATAATGTTTTCAAAACAAGGGAGCTTCTTGATTTTGAGGAGGATTTTGTAGAGAAAGATCCATCCGGCAGGTACATAAGGGTATGTATGATTCATTTATATGTTTTTGATACTATTATTTGTTGGTGGTTATTCTTAATTTTAATGAATGTGTGTAAATTGTGGTGTAAACCCTAGACTTCAAGCCGGTTATTTTGAAATGGAGGAGGTTCATTGTTTTATGTGACACGAAAGTACGGCTCAAATTGAATTTGAAGGGGAAATTCTATCGAACAGCGGTTAGAACAACGATTTTATACGAGACGGAATGTTTGGTAGTAAAATCCAAGACGGAAATAGAATAAGTGTAGTCGAGATGAAGATGCTGCGTTGGAAATGTGGTAAGATTAGAAATGAGAATATTAGAGGGAGTGTTGGATAGCATCCATAGTAGAAAAGATGGTGGAAAATAGGTTTAGGTGGTTTGAGAATGTAGAGAGAAGATCTGAGGACTTTGTAGTAAGAATAGTAGATTAGATGGAGAGTAGTCAAACAATTAAAGGTAGGGGATGACCTCGAATAGTCTTTGGAGAAACTATTAGGAAAGATCTTGAGATTAATGAGTTAGATAGAAACATGGTTTTTGATAGAACATTATGGCGTAGTTTGAGTCATGTAGCCGACTATACTTAGTGGATAAGTCTTGGTTGTTGTTGGGAAAATTGTGGTGTTATATCATATGTTTTGTGTGGTGAAGAGCGCTAATTTAGCTAGATGGATACATAATAAGCTTGTGTTTGGCTCTACATTGCGAAAATTGAATTTGTAAATTTGATTTTAGTTAAAACATAAAAGTGAGTTTAAGATTAATGGTTTATGTTTGGATATATTTACGTGAAAGTGAGTTTAACAATGAATTTAAGTATAAAAGTCACATTTGGAGGCAAAAGTTTGTGTGTGTTTGGTTTCACTTTTGGACGACAAAATCAATTTCAAAGGTGTAGAACTGATTATGACATGTTTGGATGTGCTCAGGTGGAATTGATTTAACTTGAAGTTTGAATTCACTTTTCGATGAATATATCCAAATATAAATAACTTTGTATCCAATGATTCTATATTTCACTTGTTCTTTCTATTTTATTTTTTTTATTTTTTTTTAATTTGACTTTTGTTTCCTCTTGTTTTTGTCTCAGTACAATGACATCTTGGGCAGGGGTGCCTTCAAGACTGTGTACGATTCTGACGCTTACTTTTTTTTCTTTCCTGTTCATCATGTCGAATTTTATTTAGAAAGTTCAGTCTTCTTTGATTATTGGTAGGGTTGTGGCAATTGTTTCTTAATAAACCACGCGATTTAATCTCGATTCCTTTTGCAGTTATAGGGCATTTGACGAAGTTGATGGAATAGAAGTTGCTTGGAACCAAGTTAGGATCGATGGCCTCTTACATTCGGTAGATGATCTTACGAAATTGTATTCCGAAGTTCATCTATTGAAGGCTTTAAAACATGAAAATATCATTAAGTTCTACGATTCCTGGATCGATGATAAGCAGAAAACCGTTAACATGATCACTGAACTTTTCACATCTGGAAACTTAAGACAGTACGTTCTCGTGATTTTAACCACTTTACTTTACGCCGGTTCGCTGCAATGTAAATATGAAACTCTTGTGATCCTTTGACTCTCAGGTACCGTAAGAAGCATAAGTACGTTGAAATGAAAGCGATAAAAGGTTGGGCCAGACAGATTCTTCAAGGTCTAGCATATCTTCACGGACACAAGCCGCCTATTATTCACCGAGACTTGAAATGCGATAACATCTTTGTGAATGGACACCAAGGAGAAGTTAAGATAGGTGATCTCGGTTTGGCCATTGTCATGCAGCAGCCAACTGCTCGGAGTGTTATTGGTAACACATTTTCTTTTCCTAAAATGTGAAGTTTTTATTGCTGATTCTACGAGGAACACTGAAATTTTTTAATTTTTTAATTTTTTAATTTCTATTTTTAAAAGGGACGCCTGAGTTTATGGCTCCCGAATTATACGAAGAGGAGTACAATGAACTCGTTGACATCTATTCTTTTGGGATGTCAATGTTGGAGATGGTTACTCTCGAGTATCCCTATAATGAATGCAACAACCCAGCTCAAATATTTAAGAAAGTTACCTCGGTAAGTATGGAAATCATCAACATCCGAATCGTATATCGATTTGATACTAAACCGAATCTAATTAATATGAATCTCTAGTTTGTATCTATTTTGGACATGAATCTCATCTTGAATCTTGATTCATTATAATGAGTTCTGATTTATTCTTATGAACCGCTATCTAAACTTAATGTATCTTACGATTCATTATAAGATTCGTTTCACGGTTTAAATCACAATTTGATAACGACAATGTATTCCATCGCAGGGTATCAAACCCGCTTCCCTTAATAAGGTGAGTGACCCTGAAATTAAGGAGTTTATCGAGAAATGCCTGGTTCCTGTATCCGAGAGATTGTCTGCAGAGGAGCTTCTTAAAGATCCATTTTTACAAATTGAGAGTCCAAAGGATCCGTTCCCGTCTCCTATTAAAACTCCAACAGCTACAGATATCCCCAAGTCTCGCCCTCCATCTATGGACATTGATGCTGACTACAAACAGTTTCCCGAAAGTATCTATGTTGAAAGCAACCAGGAAATCTTACATTTTCCTGTTTTTGAAGTCCAAAAGACTAATAAGAATAACGAGTTTAGGTTAAGAGGAACTAAAAATGATGATAACTCAGTATCATTGACCTTGCGTATTGCGGATACTTGTGGTGAGTATGTGGCTTTTCCTGAATTAGCTTATTTGAGTTTATCTACTAACATAAGCACATAAGCACTTGTGAGAATGCGTGATAGAACCTATGAAAACAGCTTATAGCGTATATGAGAACATTTTGAATTTGTTTATCATTTGTTAATGTAATAGTTTACGCATAAACTCTTGTATGATAAACACTTATGTTATAAGCGATTAGTTAAGGTGTTTATCCGAGCCGGGCCTGAATGGTTTTTGTTGTGTTACTTGCAGGTCGAATAAGGAATATACATTTTCTCTTTTACCTTGATACAGATACTGCCGTCTCCGTGGCCTCAGAGATGGTTGAACATTTGGAGCTGGCGGATCATGACGTGGCTTTCATAGCCGGCCTTATTGATTACTTGATAATGAAACTTCTTTCTTGGATGAAACCGTCTCATGATCATAGCTCATACGGAGATATAAGTCTTCGTAGTGGTTCTACGAACGTCGATAGCCAAATCTCAATGGCATGCCCTTGGAGTTCTACCCAAACTAATGTTCCCTCCGAAACACTTAGCTGTCAAGACGGCTTTTCCGGGTTTAATGTAATACCTAGAGAAGGTTTTGAGATAGATGGAAAGAGCTGTTCTTACAAAAACGCCGATCCCACCGTTTTCGAGGGTGCCTTTGATTCTTCTCCTTGTTTGATTAACTCGGAAGATGGATCAGGAACTTCTGAGATAACCGTTGACGACACTTCAATGAAAAATGACAATTGTCACGATTCCAAATTTCTCGGTGTTGAATGTTTCAAATGCCTTGGAAGGCCGATACCCGAGCTTGAAGTTGGGGACATGTATTTCGAAGACTGTAAATCGCAGGCAGTAGATTACAATGTTGGTAAAAGCACTGCAAACTCAGGATCATCAAATATTATGAGCTTGTTAGGTAGATGCTGCTCTTCTACGTCTTACACCGAAAAGGAAATTGATCTCGAGTTAAAGCTTGAACTTGATGCAATTGAGTCTAAATATCAGCATTGGATTGCGGAACTTACTAGAATGAAACTGGAGGCAATGGAAGCAACAAGAAAGAGATGGATGGCCAAGAAAAAGTAGCTGTTCATTAATTTTGAGCTTGTTGATTAACTAACAATGTAGGTGTGTCTGGTGTCCAACACGAATCAATCCTCGTGTCAAAGTCGTGTAACTAACCTCTTTTTGCCTGTCTCGAAGTTATTTCATTGTAAAGTTTAATTTGTATATTGGATGTGGCTCTTTTTTGCAGAAGTTGGTGTCATTAATCTCGACTCTCAGGATATGTTTTTTCATTTTTGTTTTAAGCTTTGGATATATGTTGTGGATCTCTCATTACATTATAAAAAGAAGGAATATCTAAACAATCTTACAATATCTATATGTTTTGTTTAACATGAACAATCCTCTAACTTTGTGTTCTCTACCTTTCTCTAACTTTAAACATTTTTTTTAAGAAAGAGGTAAACAAAGGGACGCATTAAACCGAACTTGTTGTCAAAATATGATGAGTTTTGTTGTTATTTGTTAATAAATGAATGATTGAATATAAAGTTCTTGTAAAAAAATTAAATCAATCCAAATTACATTGATTTAGTTTGGTCTGATTCGGTTTTATTTCTAAACACCGAACCAATTCAAATCATATGTTTTTTTCATTTATAATTTAGATGATTTTTAGCATCAAAACGGCATCTCGAACACTCCTAATTGTAATTATAAAATTACTTATGTGTTAAAGAAACTTAGATGATTTTTAACATCAAAACTGCATCTCAAACACTCTTAATTACAATAAAATTACTTATGTCCTAATTGCAATTATAAAATTACTTATGTCCTAATTACGATTATAAAATTAGTTTTGCGGCAACTTTGCAAATAAAAATCAAATAGAAAATTCAGTTTCAACCCACAAAAACCCATATATTTTCTATAAACTCCCAACAAAATTGCATATAAAGTTATCACATAATTGAAACCTCAGAAACCAACAAACCCTCACACAACAAAACCCAAAAGGGCAAAGGTATGTTTCACTTTCACTTCATCTTTAACCAATCAACAAAATTTCTTCAATCTAGCACAATCTTTATATTTGTTTGTTCTATTGTGTATTGAAGCAAAAAAGGGAAAACCCTTCTTTTCAAGCAACATAAAAAAATTGCATCATTTTCTTGCCAAACTTTTTTTAACCCCATCCTAATCAACCCCTTTTGGAATCTTCTTTACTCAATCATATTCTTTGCTTCAAAATTATTATTTTTTCATTGATTGAATTAAAGCATATCTTAAACCCTATTTAATAAATCATATAGTACCAATTATCAATTGTTTGCTAGTGTTTTGTCATTACTGTTTAATAGAGACTTTTGACCAAGTTTTTTTTTTTTAAAGTATTGATTTTTATGTGATATAATGAGTATGAGGTAAGGTGGTAGAAATTGGAGGATTCATTAATGGCGGATTTGATGGGATCACGGGCTTACTGCTGCTTCAAGTGCCAGAACCTTGTTGCTTTTCATGATGATATTGTTTCTAAAGATTTTCAGGTGAACTTTTCTTTTGAAATTTTGGGTTTTTATTCATGTTTAGGTTGAAAATGAATTAGAATAGGATCAGAAAAGAACAATACTTTTAGGTTTAACTTTTTGTGGTGAGAAAATTCAGATTTATATGAACAAAACCCTAATAAATGTTGGAAGCTTTACAAACATGATCCTTGTTCATGAAATTTATTTCAATGGTTTAAAGGGAATCATTTCATTTCAATACATGTATCATAAATTGGGGTTAATGATCTTCAACTAATGTCAAATCAACCCCCAAGGGTTAGCTTGTTGGTGAAAGCTTGGATCCTGAGAGTGTGTTTTTCTTAAGATCTCACAGGTTAGAATTCTCCGGTAGGTGCTAACAATCTTTGTGTTGGGTCAGTCCATAAAGACCTCTGTCTTTAAATTCCCCCGGCTAGTGAACGGTGGGATTAGTGGAGAGAGCTCTGACTTTAAATGGCCCTCCGTTAGTGGACGGTGGGATTGGTGGAGAGAGCTCTGACTTTAAATGGCCCCCCGTTAGTGGACGGCAGGATTGATGGACAGAGCTTTAGCTTTAAAAGGCCCCCCCGTTAGGGGACGGTGGGATTAGTCCCCTAAAATTAATCTGTCTCAAGGTCGGATACTAAGTTTTAAAAATAAAAAAAAAAACTAATGTTGAATTGATTAGAACCATTTGAGTTTGATTCGTAACTAAAACAATGATTAGTCAGACTTTACTTACTTTACTTGTCTCTTGACGGAACCTGGAGATAACTAGGGTCAATTTCTTAACCAAAGATTTTCAAAAGTTATGTTTAACAGGCAAGCAATGGGAGAGCTTTTCTGTTTTCTCATGCAATGAACATATTTTTGGGAGCAAAAGAAGATAGAAACCTGATGACTGGTCTTCACACAGTTGCTGATGTTTATTGTTCTGATTGTGGAGAAGAACTTGGCTGGAAATACATTAAAGCTTATGAAGAAACACAGAAATATAAAGAAGGAAAATGTGTGCTTGAGAAGTTCAAGATAGTTTTGGGAAATGGCTAGCAAACAAAATTTATTTTAACAATTGTTTATGGGGGGATTCCACAAATGCCATAGTTGTCTAATTGTGAATGTCTTTAGCGTGTAAATGTTGCTTGTTCGGCGAATACCGGCCGAAACCGGTATTAACCAGATTTTACTTATCTTCTGGCCGAACTCTGAATTATTATTAGGGGACGCGTCTCTTGAATTGAAAAATAAAATTAAGTTGTCAAATATATCTATCTCCTCAAATGTGAACAATTGAATTGTCGCTATCATATTGTACCAAAGATTCTCTTCAAGAAAATTACAAATATCATTTATTAGCCTGGTACAGAAGGCTTGGCAAATAGCATAGGCTTGTTGTTTTACACTTTTCTTTCAGCTACAATGACTGTTTAGATTCTCACTACTTATGAGTTTTGTTTGAGAGTAGTATTCATGTAAAACTGATAAAAAAAAGTGTGAATGTTAATCTCCGAAATTATTTTGGTGCTTTAATTAAAAAAAATGTTTATATTGATCTTTTAGTTCTTCGGAACGTTTTCGTCTAATTAAAAATGGAAAAATTTCAGAATTCGGTCGTTAAATCTAAAAAAGTCAATACGTTAATGTTAATGTTAACATACATACATGAAACTAGAAACGAGGAAGGCTAAAAACACTAACTTTTTAACACTTTTAAATTCTTTTTTTAAATCATATAGAGTCTCACCATTTTGAATGAGATCATTTTTAAATTGAGAGTCACATATTTCATTCAATAAGAATAAGAATGTGAACTTATGAAAAATACAATAAAGAGAAACTTGTTCATTGGATAGTCGCAAAAGGTTTTAAGAATGTTCAATATGTAAAAAAAGTGAATGATTTCTCTCAACTCTCAACTCTAAGAGTTGGAATATTTATAGACTAGTTTATGGGTTATGAGTGAAAAGTCATTTTCATCCTAGTTACTTTACCAAAGCGGGAAGATATGAATACTCAATTTTTTCATATTATTAGGAGGAACAAATTCTTCTTTGGAGAAGTATCAATAACAAAATTTTCACAAGAACACGTGGTCTGTCATATTCTAATAGCGTCATAAATTAATAACCCCGGTTTGAATAAGGTGCCTATGTCCCAAATAAGCTAGTTTAGATTAGGTGATATCATGACCGACCATGTCATACCCATACGATTTATCATCTAATTATAATGTTCGATTGATTGAGTTATGAGTCGGTCTCTTCCAAGACTCAATCAATATTATCCTAGTTCACAACCCCTGAAGCACAAGACTTGGGAAGGGAGAAATGATTTAGGCTAGCTGAAAGATAATTCATTTTTGGCTGAGAGTTGAAGAATTGAGTCTCTCAAACTGGGCTTGGAAAGCGAGTCCCTTAAGCGAGGCTTGGAGGATAAATCCCTCAAGGGAGGCTTGTTGGGATAGTCCCTCAAGCTTGGGAAACACATGAAGCATTTAATGCTTTGGTATAATGAGTTTGTTTTGGGATGGCGTAAATGCTATGAGTTACTGATTAAATTGCATGCGCAAAATCTAGGTCGTGGATGCTCTTCCATCTGCTAGTAGGTGCAAACCTATTGTCTGGTAATGATGACCAAATTTCAATCGTTTTTCCCATTTTTTTCTTCATGCCCACTCAACATTCCTCCAAGGAACTCTTCTTCTTCTTCTTCTTCTTCTTCTTCTTCTTCTTCTTCTTCTTCTTCTTCTTTAAGTTCAACTTTATTATCATCATCAACCCACATACTCAAGTATTGAATTTGTACTTCTCATTTACAATACTAAAAATAATACGTTATATGACAAAAGTTTCACCTCACCCAACAAAAAACTGAGGCATAAACCATGATATACATAATCGATGGGAAAACAAACTAAGGGACACACTTTGAATTCTAACAACTACATGTTATGTTTTTATATTTTTTATTTTATTTTTTATTTAAATATTAAGTCATATATTCCTTTAGTTAGAATTCCCCCCGAGGGAAAAGATTACTCACATTTTTATATAAAAGCATTTGTTTATTACGTTTTGCCCTAACCTAAATCATATTTTTCTGCTCCAAACTCGTAAACACCATTTTCTGAGATGAATATCAAGACAAAAAAAAATATTTTAAGGTTTCTTAATTAGTTAGAAAATCTTTCAAGGGTGTGTGTGTTGTTGTTGTTGTCATTGTTGTTATTGTTGTTAAATTCATTCATTGAAGAAACTAATTTTATCAACCTTGAACAAAATATTTTTCTACTCTTGATATTCGTCTTGTGGAACCTTGCTTTGCAGGTGATATTCTTTTAACAAGGGTGACAACTTTTGATGATGGCAACTAATGATGACTCCATTGTCTTCTAACAAGTTAAGCATAAGTGATTAAGCAGATAAAGATGCAAACCTAAGTATTAAGCCTTGATGGACTTGACTACCCGGTGATGGCAACCAAATGGAATACATACTCAACATCATCTCAAATAAACTCAAACAAGTGTCTACAAAAGAAAGCATCTCTCTCTCTCTAAGATTTTTCTTTTGCTTCCTCTCACTAATATTTTAGCCCAAGTGCTTCTGCAAGAAAGTTCTTTTGTGAGTCAGGATAAGTTGTAATTCTATAATGTAGAATTGTAAAATTCACCAAGGGAAGTTTTTATTTACACCTTGGTTGAATATTATTCATTTAGGGATTGTTTAAGTTAGAAACTAAATGCGAAAAAGCTTTTGACTTGGGGATTGTGTGATCAAGCCCTTGTTTAGGTTCGAGATCAGTATGTGGTAAAATCTCTTTAGGTTCCTGGTTAGTCCGTGTAAAACCAAGGTTTAAAGTTCATGAGCTCAATCTGTAGTAAAAGAAAACAAAGTTTGTTTTGAAGCTTGAAGACTAACCGCTTCAAGATTCTCATGAAAAGAATACTAACCGCTTCAATCCACCATATGGAAGAGAAGACTCAAATGTTAAATTCCAAGTCTTATTGTTTGGTTGGAAGTCAACCAATTTTCCTTGAATAAGGGGCTCATGATTATTACCTACTAAATCTCCAAAGTTTATTGAATACTCTCAAGATCAGTTCTTAGGGACATGACTAAGTCATTTTTTTATTGAACGTGTATAATTCTTGATGTTACTCTCTTTTCCTTAACTCTTTATTTTTCGCAATTTATATTCCGCTGCTTAATACTTAATTTTTCAAAATGATTTTTAACTAATTTTAATCCGCAAAGTTTTTCAAAATCATGTTTTTCGGGACCACACAATTCAACCCCCCCCCCCCCCCTCCCCCCTCTTGTGTGGGAAGTCACATGTTCAACAAGTGGTATTAGAGCCTAACTCCTACTTTATGACTAATCGTCTCAAGAGAAAGATGACTTGCGAGACACTTCCTAAACACACAATCATTTTTCAATGATAGTAGATTTGATACTTGGAAAGTCAGGTTTAGTTTTTTTTTCAAAGTATAAATCATGAATTATGGGAAATAATAATCAATGGTCTATTTATCTCTACTCATCAAGCAAATGATAAAGTAGTAGATAAACCATATCATCTATGGACCAAAGAGGAAAATAGTAAGTTTAAAATAGATTTTAAAACTAAGAGCTTTATAACAGTGTCTCTAGATGATAGCAAATTTTGTTAGATAATAGGCTCTGATCTATAGGGGATGTGAATAGATCTCAAATTTAAAATCAAACTTTTGGCAAAATGGTTTTCAAAACTTTTATGGCACAATGGAAACAACATGAATCCAATCATCTAACCGAACCTCTATCGAAAAGCTAAGATTTGCGTCAAGATATACAATTGAATGATAATGAACACAAATTGTTCAACAACGATCAAGCAAAATCAATAAAATGCTACAATATATATAGAGCTTATTTCCAATGATCAAAAAACACAAAAAATACAATAAAGCAATTTATCGAACGCTATGTGTGCAATCGATATCTTTTGAAAATTTGTTTTGTTTTGTTGATCCAAAAACCAATCACAATCAAAAGGATTGTGATTATAACAACAAAGTCAATTTCAAAATGTGACAAAAAATTAATTTCCAAATAACTTAATCAAACAACAATGGATTCAATAATTTACAAACACACACAAATTAATATATATATATATATATATATATATATATATATATATATATATACATACATACATACACACACACACACACACACACACACACACACACACACACACACATATATATATATATATGTGTGTGTGTGTGTGTGTGTGTGTGTGTGTGAGACATTGGATCGAACTCTAGTGTGGTCGAAGTCTGTTCGCAAGTAATGCGTGTTGTAGTCGAAGTTTGTTCTAACATGCATGAGTAAATATTGCTAAGGTTGTTAGCATGAGTAAATATTACTAAGGTTGTTAGCATGAGTAAATATTGCTAGGGTTGTTAGCATGTGCTATTTTATTATAAATTGGATGCTAGTTTCTCAATCTTGGCATAAGGAAAAATAGGAAGATAAAATCCTAATTTCAAGGGAGAGAGGTTATTTTGTTATTCTTGTATACTTGTAATCTTGTTCTAAGAGAAAGGAAAGAATAGCAGTTTAATAACCAATCCTTGTTGTTCCTTGTTGTTTTACCTGTTTTCTTTGTTAACCCTAACCCTTTGTGAGTTTCTTGATCATTAAGAAACTGTTTATACTTTGTTTAAAGGTATCCGATTCACAACAAATTGGTGCGGTGAGCGTGGAGAAGATGCCTTCAACAAAGTATGAGATTGAAAAGTTCACCGGAGTGAACGACTTTGGTCTGTGGCGCTTGAAGATGAAAGCCCTATTGGTTCAGCAGGGTTGTTTGGAAGCGTTGAAGGGTGAGGCAGCCATGGACGCTGCGTTAACGGAAAAAGAAAAGACGGGCATGATCGAGAAAGCCCACAGCGCAATATTATTGAGCCTTGGTGATAAGGTTCTTCGACAGGTATCAAAGGAGACTACAGCATCGGGATTATGGGTGAAACTTGAAAGTTTGTACATGACCAAATCTCTGGTGAATCGACTATACCTGAAGCAAGCTTTATATTCATTCAAGATGAGTGAAGACAAAGTGTTGACTGAGCAGTTGGATATGTTCAACAAGCTGATTCTTGATCTTGAAAATATTGATGTGAAGATCGATGATGAAGATCAAGCACTATTGCTGCTGTGTGCTTTGCCCAGAACACATGCTCACTTCAAAGAAACTCTCTTGTATGGAAGGGAGTCCCTGACCTTTGAAGAAGTTCAATCAGCCTTGTATTCTAAGGACTTGAAAGAACGAAAGGAGCATAAACCTTCGACGGTGGGCGAAGGTTTGGCCGTTAAGGGAAAATTCTTGCGAAAGGATGGTAAGTTCGACAAGAAAAAAGGTAAAAGTCAACAAAAGTCTTATAGTGGCGAAACATCTAGTATTCGATGTTACCACTGTAAGAAGGAGGGTCACATAAGAAAGTTGTGCCCTGAACGCCTGAAAGATCATGGAGGTAATGGCAATGCAGCCATTGTTCAAGATGACTTCGACTCATCTGATGTTCTTGTGGTTTCAAGTGGCGACTCGAGGAAAGAGTGGATTATGGATTCAGGTTGCACTTGGCACATGACTCCAAACAGAGAATTGTTCGAGGAGCTATATGATCAAGATGGTGGATCTGTGCTGTTAGGAAACAACAAATCTTGCAAAATTGCAGGTATTGGATCTGTGAGATTCAAGCTCCATGATGAGTCAATAAGGTTATTGACTGAAGTCAGGTACGTACATGACTTGAAGAGAAATTTGATTTCTCTTGGTGAATTTGACAGAAAAGGATATGTTTTTCAAGGAGAGAAAAGTATCCTAAGAGTCATGAAGGGGTCGAAGGAAGTCTTGAGAGGCGTGAAGAAACAAGGCTTGTATACCCTTGAGGCTGAGGTTGTAAGTGGTTCGACAAATGTTGCATCCACGAAATCTATGTCGAAGACAGAATTATGGCACATGAGATTGGGCCATGTCAGTGAAAGAGGCCTGGTCGAATTGGGGAAGCAGAACCTGCTAGGAGGTGACAAAGTCGAAAAGTTGGAATTTTGTGAATCTTGTGTATTTGGTAAATTCTGTAGGGCGAAGTTTAACAAAGGCGAGCAAAGAACACATGGATCCCTGGATTACATTCATGCTGATCTTTGGGGGCCTGCAAGGAATCCTTCACACTCAGGTGCAAGGTATTTTCTATCCATCGTTGATGACTATTCCAGAAAACTATGGGTATTCATTCAGAAGACGAAGGATGAAACTTTTGAGAATTTCAAAAGTTGGAAGATTCTAGTCGAAACTCAGACTGGCAGAAAGGTTAAGAGGTTGAGAACCGACAATGGCCTTGAATTCTGCAACGAAGCTTTCGACAGTTACTGTGTTGGGTCTGGGATTGCAAGGCATAAGACTGTAGCAGGTACTCCTCAACAAAATGGCTTAGCTGAGAGATTCAATCGAACAATCCTTGAAAGGGTTAGATACATGTTGGTTAGTGCTGGATTGAAGAAGGTGTTTTGGGCGGAATCTGTTTCGACAGCAGCTTACCTGATAAATAGATGTCCCTCGACTGCCTTGGGAATGAAGACACCTGAAGAAGTTTGGTCGGGACATCCACCTAGTCTCGACAGACTGAGAGTATTTGGTTGTGTGGCCTATGCTCATATTAGGCAAGACAAGGTCGAACCTAGAGCTCTGAAATGCATGTTCATGGGATACCCTGAAGGAGTCAAAGCCTATAGGTTATGGTGCCTAGAGCCAGGTCACAGGAGGTGTATCACCAGTCGAGATGTAGTTTTCAACGAAGCAGAGATGGCTTTCAAGAAAACTGATGATGCTGACGAAGAGCTGGAACAGGGAGAGATTCCTGTTGAGGTGGAGCATGTTGATGCTGAATTGCTTACCCCAGATGAAGTCGAAGAAGACACAAAAGATGTTGTCGAAGATGAGGAGACTGATAATGACTACCTACTAGCAAGAGACAGGTCGAGGAGAGTCATCAAGCCACCTCAGAGACTTGGGTATGCAGATCTTATAGCTTATGCCTTAATCTCTGCAAGTGAGGTTCTAGACGAAGAACCTAGAGACTATAAGGAAGTTATCAGGAATCAAAAGAAGACAAATTGGTCTTTGATGTATGCTATGGTCTGTACTAGACCCGACATAGCATATGCAGTAAGTCTTGTAAGCAGGTACATGGCGAATCCTGGAAAGGCTCACTGGCAAGCATTGAAGTGGATTTTAAGGTACATAAATGGGTCTCTAAATAGAGTCCTAATTTATGGTGGAGCCTTAGGTGAAGATAGTAAAGCAGCAATCGATGGATATGTCGACTCTGATTATGCAGGTTGTATGGATTCCAGAAAATCTATCTCTGGATATGTGTTCACTATGTTTGGGACAGCAATCAGTTGGAAAGCAACACTTCAGAAGGTCGTTGCCTTATCAACCACTGAAGCGGAGTATATTGCCCTAACTGATGCTGTGAAGGAAGCATTGTGGCTTGAAGGTTTTGCAAAGGAGCTAAAACTTCAAGGTCGAGTTATCACTGTTAAATGTGATAGTCAAAGTGCAATACACCTGTCGAAGAATTCAGCCTATCATGAGCGAACCAAGCACATTGATGTGAGGCTGCATTTCATCAGAGGGGTAATCGAGCATGGAGAAGTCCAAGTGCTGAAAGTTTCGACAGATTATAATGCTGCTGATATGATCACCAAGACATTGCCCAGTTGCAAGTTTTTCCACTGTATGCAGTTAATAAATTTGCATGAAGAAAACTAGTTTCTTGATGTTATAGAGTTAGATCCAAGGTGGAGATTTGTGAGACATTGGATCGAACTCTAGTGTGGTCGAAGTCTGTTCGCAAGTAATGCGTGTTGTAGTCGAAGTTTGTTCTAACATGCATGAGTAAATATTGCTAAGGTTGTTAGCATGAGTAAATATTGCTAAGGTTGTTAGCTGATGGGCTAAAGACGTGTCTACTTATGCGTCTAGCGGTATCTTACTGCAAGTGCACAGCCTATCGAAGTAATATTTAAGATTATCGATCCACAGGGATTCTATTGTTACTTAGTGCTAGATGAACTTCTAGTTTAGCTAAGGCGAATAGTTGTCACGATTGTTGTTGGTTTTTAAGACTAGTAAAGGCGGAATTAAATTTAAGTTTTTAATAAAATAATACTAAGGCGGTCGGTATGTAATTATACTAACTTAGGTGGGTCAATCTAACCTAGGCTTATAAAGATGTTCACTTAATCTATTCGGTAGAGATTACTAGTTTAAATACCCTCAACTCACACTCTCGTGGTCTTGTATCAGATCTTATCCCTAAAGCCCTATGCCTGCTCTCGCTAGCCCATAAGTGTTTAGAGGTAATTTTTGGAAACTAAATAATTCTAATTTATCTTAAAGCGCTCTCGCTGTGTTTAATTTAAATGCCTAACTTTAGCTATCTGGTTAAATCTCACACTCTCGTGGTCTTGACCCAACCTAATACCCTTTTCTTACTCTCGTAACGAAAAGGTCTATTTCAATTAAAAAGTATCAGCCAGAATGTTAAGTGATTAATTATTTTAGCCTATGGTTATATTTTACCGGTTAAGTTTGTTATAACTACATACCGCCCTAAGGTATTTAGCTACTCATCGAGGTTGAATCAGACACAGAATTAAATAATAACTTACTCATGGCAGAAAAATAAATAGACATTATAATTAAATTAAAGTGCAATAAATTGAAAAAACCTGATTAACAAATATCTGAGTAGACTCCTTCTTCCACAGACCGGAAGGCTTGGAGTAGGCGGAAATAAAAATTAAAACGAATGCTGAAGGTTGGAAACAAATAAAAGTATAACAATTCCCTAATGTTGGAAATTGTTACACGGTTGGTTTGGATACAAATAAAACAAGACAGAAAGTAAAATAATGCTGGAATAAAAATTCTGGTTCGTAAGGTAATTCGGCAGAGCTTCCGCAGGAATTTTGGATAATGAAGTCTCCCCTCAGTTCACCTCAGCTGGTACTATTTATAGAGCCTTTGATGGGCTGGAGTCTTGGTCTTTTGTTTCTTGGGCCTTGCTGAAGTGGTTGAGGAAATGTTGGAATGTGGCAGCAAAAATGGGAGAAGTCGTCTTCACGTGCTGCCTTGAGGAGAATTACTAGGAGAAGTGGTCTTCAGTGGTGGCTTGACGTAGTCTGAGTCAAAACCAAGTTTTATCCTTGTCACGGGCGTGACAAGGTCTTCACGTTCGTTATTTGAGGATTTTAAGTGTCACGGTCGTGACTACTTCCTCACGGTTGTGATGGCCCAAACTTGGGTGTCACGGTCGTGACACCCTTGTAACGACCGTGGCTGTAACAAATTATGCAGACTTTTTGCAGGCTTCTGCCTTTCTTCATCTCCTTTTGGTCTCTTTCGTTCCTTTCCTCTTAATTCATGATTCGGCCTCACATAGCGATGTACCTGCAAAATAGTAAGAAAAACTCGAGAAATCGAGCGTTAAAACGGTGAATGCGCGATAAAACGTCAATGAAATCTAGCGATATAATCGATGCGTTTTCTCGTCATCATTAGCATGAGTAAATATTGCTAAGGTTGTTAGCATGAGTAAATATTGCTAGGGTTGTTAGCATGTGCTATTTTATTATAAATTGGATGCTAGTTTCTCAATCTTGGCATAAGGAAAAATAGGAAGATAAAATCCTAATTTCAAGGGAGAGAGGTTATTTTGTTATTCTTGTATATTTGTAATCTTGTTCTAAGAGAAAGGAAAGAATAGCAGTTTAATAACCAATCCTTGTTGTTCCTTGTTGTTTTACCTGTTTTCTTTGTTAACCCTAACCCTTTGTGAGTTTCTTGATCATTAAGAAACTGTTTATACTTTGTTTAAAGGTATCCGATTCACAACAATATGTATACATATATATATATATATATATATATATACATATACATATACATATATATATATACATATGTATATATATATATATATATGTATGTATATATATATATATATATATATATATATATATATATATATATATATATATATATATATATATATATATATATATATATATATATATATATATATATATATATATACATATGTGTATATATATATATATATATATATATATATATATATATATATATATATGCATATATATATATATATCTATCTATATATATATATATATATATATATATATATATATATATATATATATATATATATATATATATATATATATATATATATATATATATATATATATATATGTGTGTGTGTGTGTGTGTGTGTGTGTGTGTGTGTGTGTGTGTGTGTGTGTGTGTGTGTGTGTGTGTGTGTGTGTGTGTGTGTGTCTATATATATATATATATATATATATGTGTGTGTGTGTGTGTGTGTGTATGTATATATGTGTGTGTGTGTGTGTGTGTGTGTATGTATAGAGAGAGAGAGAAGGATTTGTTTAAGCAGTTTCCAATCGGCCTCGTTATGGGTATGTCTACCCTTAATTCAAATTGAGATAGTTATAATTAACCTTAGTTTGCAAAAGAAGTATATACAAGATATGAAGAACTCTAACCCTACAAACTCTATGGTTTGTTGTTGATTCTACCACCTCCAAAACCCTTGATCAAAGATTGATCAAGTCACCAACAATGTCGCTTCAATTCACCAATTCTTACTACTTCCTTGCAAGGCACCTTCTTGTCCCATGGCTTTCACACGGTCGAATTAATCCCAAGTGCACACTTGTTGAAATCCAAGATTACCAACACGATTTATCGTCTCACGCTACTTCCTTACAAGGTGTGAGAACAAGTTTATGTTCTGCATCTGATATTTTGCTTTGATGATAACAATACATTGTTTCTTAGAAAACAATTTTATTTTATCTAGTGTATATCTTTTCCTAAACAGGTTCTGACTCTGAAGCTCTGATGTGCGAAGTTGGAACAAAAAGCTTCCTAGTGATCGGATCCACCAAGGGCCAAAGTAGTAGCAGCACGTTGGGTATAACGAGATATAGTAGCCCGTTCTTCCTCCAGAATATGCTTATAAAGATAAGTCAATTAAGAACAATCCTCGTCTAAAGGAAGAGGACAGTGACCCCAAAAGAACTAGAGTCAAATCCTATCAGTTGAGGGCAAGAAGTCAAACCGGAAACATTTGGTAAAGTCGACAAGCCCTTCGCAACAATGATGTTTCTAATCGGTTGTATCCCCCGCCTTTGAAGTTGCAAACTTTAGCATGAGCTTCAAAGCTGATGGAGATTAGCAAAAAGAATTTGTCCTCAAAGGTTGCAGCTCCGAAATAGTTCAAAATCGTGGATAGTCGGTTCCATGTATATTAATCCTCTACCCCTCGTCTGGGTCGCCTAGTCACTAAGGCATCTAAAAAATGAAATAAAAGTATTATTGAAGGATTTCCATTCAACTATCCACACCAATATTGGTATACCTTCATGTATGCCCAGCTTGAAGGGTGAAGTTGCGAATAAGCCATTGTTAAATACTTTAGAACCTCTATCTCAAAGGCAGTGAAGGGAAGACGAATGCCCGTGACAGAGAAAGCACATTCATATAACAGAAAGGCAGTAAAGTATTACGATAAGTTATGCATGAATGAGTAAACATGTAAATATACAAACCTATCTTTAGGGTTTGATAAACTTGACGATTTGATGATGGAAAACAAATAATGCAACTAAAGCCTCATCTCAAGTCACTCAAACATGTGTCAACATAAAGAGAAGTATCCGACAAAGCTTGAAGCAATATTTGGTGATCTTCTAACTTAGCATTAGTGTTCTCCTTTTTTAGTAATGAGTGAACTATAGGCAAAAAGGACTTTATCATAAAAGTATAAGGCTAAAAGCACACACATACTAAAACATTTTTCAAACTATTTTATCAAATACAAATATTTTCAAAAATGTCTTAAAGTTGTTTTAGATGACTTGGAAGCTGTTAAAATAGATGGAGAGAAAATTCTAGCTTATCTAATTGATTAGGTCATTTTCCTAATTAATTATATTAGTTTAAACTTATGCCTCAAGCAGTTCAGGTAGTGTCTTAATGATGTACAACGACTAGATATATTTTCCTTCCTTTTATGGAACTTACAAACAATTTTTTTCATCTTCTAATCAATTAGACATAGGTGTTAATCGATTAGATTGTTACAAAATGCATTAAATTCAATTCCCTTTTTGAACCAACCTTGGGCCTATAAATAGAGGTCTCATTTCTTGTTTCAAATCATTCATAATTGTGTTACACTTTCATATCTTCCTCTCTCTTTCTCTCTCTCTAAACATTTATTTTTACTTTCTCTCACTATGTTTTTAGCTTAAATGTATCATGTGAGTGAGTTCATTTTGTAATCCTGGAATGGGTAGAATTGTAAAATTCACCAAGGGAACCTTTTGTGTATACCTTGGTTGAATATTGTCCAATTAGAGATTTGTTTGGGATTGGGTATGTCAGTCTTAGTTTAGGTTTGAGATTAGCCTGTCATAAGATCTCTTAGGTTCTTGGTCAATGCAGTATTAAAACCAATATAGGTTTAAGCTCAGGTATTTAAAAGTTTCATAGGTTCGAGAACAACCTGATGTTAAATCTCACAGGTTTTTGGTTAGTTCGGTTAAAAACAAGGTATTGAGCTAAAAGGTTATGGAACTTGAAGACTAGCCTCTCCAAGGTCCATGTTTGTGGAAATAAGACTAACCTCTTCAATACACTATTTGGGAAGGAAGCGAAGGTGCAAAAAACACAAGAAATTGGGGTTGAATTGGGTTTCAGGTATGACAACTTTTTATTTCCCAAACCAAACACCAGAACAGCAACAACAATAATATGGACAATGATAAAAGACACGAGTATTTTATCCTAGTTCACCGTGAAGGTGAGAAAAATACACAAGAAGGGGGTTGAATTGTGTTTTTCGTTTCTTAACTTTGCCTCTGATCAGAATTCAGAATCTAAAATGGTGTTCAGATTTTGATTATACGTTGTAGCAAAATGTTAATAGAAGTAAATAAAAGATAAAGAACACACAAAGATTTATATTGGTTCCTCCCAAAAGAAAGTAGTACAGTCCCCTTGCATCACAAGAGATTTTCACTATAACCAAAACATGATTACAATCGCTTATGCACTTAAGCATAAAACTTTTCTTTGTTCAAACCCTCAGCCTGAGACTTCCTTCTTAAACCCCCTAGGTCCAAGACTTTTGCTTCTGTTCCATGAACCCAAGACTTTCTTGCTTAAGCCCCTCAAACTCATGACTTCGGCTTAAACCCTCGGTCCAAGACTTCCTTGCTTAGATTCCATGAATCTAAGACTTCTGCTCAAGCCCCTTAGGCTCAAGACTTCCTTGCTTAATTTCTACGAACTCAAGAATTCCCTGCTCAGGTTCCACGAACCCAAGACTTCTGCTCAAGCTCTCAGGCCCAAGACTTCTGCTTAAACTCACAGTTTAAGACTTTCTGCTCAATTAACAACTAATCAAGACTTTCAATGCTCTAGCACTTAGCAGGAGACTTACTTGGCTCAAGCTTCTCAGCAAGAGACTTTGATGCTCAAGCACATAGCAATAGACTTTATCTAAACTACTAAACAATCATGTTTAGCATAATAGAGAACGAGGTGTACTTAATACAAAATCAGAGGTACATGGTAAACACCATAACAAAGAACTTAAGCACTTAAGATTTCTAAGATATTCGATGTTTAAGAAACCTTAAAGCTTATTACAATTTACAACATATAATAGAAAATTTGCATACTCGATTGTGTTGCTTATCGTTTGATCTTGTTATTCCTCCATCCAGAAAGAAGTGTAAAACACTTCTATCCTTCTTGGGTTTCCTTCTATATTTTCCCTTTTAACTGCTCCTTATTGAAAACTTCAGTTTGAATCTTCAGCAGCTTGTATAACAATTGTAGAAAACTAGCCGTTGGAAGAGATAACTTGAACAAGTGTCTTTATTTTTCCATACTACAAGAGATGTTGAAGAGAGATACACCAAAGATCTTAATCTATTGTGTAACATATTTCACCATTGTGTCTTCCATGTAATATAGTACTATAGATCCGTTGAGAGTAGATATACGTAAAACATGTCAACTCTTCTTGAGCCTTGTGAATATATACTCTATCTGACAAGGTGATTTTACAATGGAGCTTGCTTTATGCAGTACGGATAACTCAAGCTTTATTATTAACTCTGAATGTTCACCAAAAGTTGATACATTAACTTAGTGTAGAGACAATATGTTTCTCTTCTGATGTTGAGGCCTTCAGCTTCAGATTCTACGCCAGACATCACTTAAAGAGTGTTATTTAGGTTCTGACCCACCAAAAGCTAGTAACTCAACTCCTCTCAAATGTGTCCTTATATCAGATTTTGAATGCCTTCTTTTTAAGCCTTAGAACCTGCATACTTAGAACACACATTAGATAACATTGTTGTTCTTTTAATACTTTGTTATCATTGAAACCTAAGAGATATATGTCATGAACAAATCTTGTTCTAAAGCACCTACTAGGCTACATCCAGTCTACCCACCTGGGTGATTTCACATTTAAAAAGGACTTAATCCAATAATCAATATGATTATAAAGCAATGATAGTCTTTCAGTGATTTCTTAAGAATTCTGACGTCCCTTAAGAAATATGGCGGTCCTTCACTTCTTACAATCTTGACCAACCTGGCCACTTAAAAAGATTTATCCTCTTTGACAATCTATCAAAACCCTTTCAAGAACCTGACTAACCTGGCCGCTTGGCGAAAATAACCTCAACGGAAAATTTTCATTCCTCTCTCAAGAACCTGACCATCCTGATCACTTGAGAAATATAACCAAACTTGGTTATTACAAATCTATGTGTACAAATTTTTCTTCTTGATACATTGATAACACACAAGATAAAGATCAAATGAATACATTTAAAAGATGTATAATGAAAGTTCTAAGTGTTTCTCTCTTTGTTGTATTATGGTGTTGTAGCTTCGGCATCTGCGAAGACTCACACGTATCCACATGCACACCTGCATCCACACTCTTTCCATATTCTTCTTCCTTAAAATATATAGGATATAAATAGATCTGTTGGAGGGTAGATTAGAAATTATCCTTAAATTATTCGTTGTGCGGAGGTCATTTCATATACAATAGTTGAGTGGCGCTTGCAATATAGAGTTGGTGATGATGATACACGAGAAGCTTCTTTACATTGAAAGTATATTTTCTTTTGTACTTCTGTCACATCAAATAGTATTGACCTTTAATTCAAATCATCTAGTCAGAGGTTTCTGATGCAAGTGGATTGAAGCTTGAGTAGACATCGAATCTGTACTCATAAGGAAATCTCTTTTTAGTTATACTTTCCTTGAGTATACTTCTCGTCATAATCATAGGCTTCATATAATAGATGAAATGAAGCTTGATCAGAGTCCATAGCCTAGATGATGTAGATTATAAAGTCTATTCTGAGTGAGGTTTGAAAGTACCACAATCTAGACTAAATCTGACCAAGAAATGCAGAAGCATTTACTAGTTTGTTCAGATGTTTTGATTGTTCAAGAGGAATTTATTTTTGCTTACTAACTTCTAATTAGAGGCTTCTAATATAATTTGATGAATCCTGAGTAGAGTTCACAGACTGCCTTCAGAACTTTGAGAGACTTCAGAGTCCTTGGAGTACTGGGTTCTGAGACTTACACAAAATTGTAGTCAGAGATTTTATCAGAGTTTGTCTGGACGGTTTCTGTTCAGAAACATTGACTTAGCAATCTTGAATCTTGAATTTATTGTAAACATGGTTTTGGTTACATTCATTTGTTCAGAGTGCGTCTTCTCTTTAGAATCTGCTTTCAATTTTCTTCAAACTTAGTATGCATTTAGATTAGACTTCTTCAATGGTATATCTTTCTTTAGAGTTTGGCGTTTATAATTGATGTTGTTCAGACATTGCTTAAGACTTTGCTTTAATTTGAAGTTTTCTTTCCATTATACTTTTCTTTCTTCTGAGTTGGCTATCATAATTGACTTCTTCAGAGTCTTCAACAATCAGAGTTAACTCAGACTTAGCATTAAAAGTTTCTTGATCAAAATATGTTTCACTCAAAATTTGCTCTTTTTATTTAGATTATGTTCTAGCCTTTGAGTTTTTGCACACTTAACAAAACAGTTAGTGCATAAAATTTTTCTTCTACACTTTGTTATCATCAAAACTTAAAGGTATGTAGATGTAGAACCAAACTTATTCTTATAATCTCCCCTTTTTTATGATGAAAAACAAGTGTATTTTAATGAATAATTTTTACTTGAATAATCATGTTTATAAAATTTCAGAGTTAGACTTGTAAGCTCCCCCTGAATTTTATACTTTCAGAATTATTTTTTCAACTCAAATCTATAGAGTGAGGTTTGAGAGCTCTCCCTGAGTTTAAGATTCAAAATAATATTGGTTTCAATAAAAGTTCATTTCATATATTATCATATTTATAAAGCTTCAAAGATAGATTTGTAAGCTCCCCCTGAATTTTATACTTTCAAAATTATTTCTTCAGCTCAAATCTACAGAGGGAGGTTTGCAAGCTTCCTCTGAGTTTAAGATCCAAAATAATTTAGGTCAATACTACAAATAATATATTTCATGATGAAGCTTTCACCTCATTTATTGAAAAACCGAAGTCAAATGACCTAGAACGCTATATATATATATATATATATATATATATATATATATATATATATATATATATATATATATATATATATATATATATATATATATATATATATATATATATATATATATATATATATATATATATATATATATATATATATATATATATATATATATATATATATATATATATATATATATATATATATATATATATATATATATATATATATATATATATATATATATATACATATACATATATATATATATATATATATATATATATATATATATATATATATATATATATATATATATACATATATATATACATATATATACATATATATATATATATATATATATATATATATATATATATATATATATATATATATATATATATATATATATATATATATATATATATATATATATATATATATATATATATATATAAAGGACGTAAAATGTTGTTCAAAGTTTGAGCTTCGATTCTCAGCTCCTGCAATTTTATGTTTTATTTACAACTAAAAATGCGCCTTTATTTTTTATACACATTACATCAAATATTATCTTTGGATTGTTGAAGAAAACCGAGATAAAAACTCTAAAGACAATTTTTATTCCTTCAGAATTATAATGTTTTGTCTCATTCACTTTTTGCACCATAGCGAACGAAAGGAACCCATTCTTCTCCAGCGAACGAAGGAGTTTCCGAATACTCATAACCATCGCCCTTCTTCTCTGAGGAGAAAGTAAGCTCAAATTCTTCTTCGTTGAGTCTCTCATCATATTTTCGGTATGTGCAAATTCTCTATTAGTATTATTTGTTGTTTTCGTCAATGATGTTGTAGCTGTAGTTGTAGCTCGTAGTTGTCGTTGTTGTTACTATTGTTGTTATTCTGTCGTACGTTGATGTTGTTTTCATATGTGGTTGTGGTTGTTTACAATAATGATGTTATGATATTTTTTTGTTGTTTTGGTAGTCATTGTTTGTTGTGTACTGTTTTTTTTTTATTTTCAAAAGTAAATAATATGAGAATGAAGTGATTTAATTTCTTGATTTTGCGGGGAAAAAACCTTCCTAAGGCAAAGGGGATTATTTGGCGTCCTTGTAAAGTTTGATAAAATATTCACAAACATCCAAGGGATGAAATATTCAATCATTTAGATTATGATGGAATTATTCAAAATTACACAAAATGGGTATGTCATGGTGAAGTGGCAAAAAAAGACCTTTGTCACCTACAGTTGAAGATGATGATGAATTTATGAATGATACTCTAGAAGATATGATTCATGACATTGGACTGGATGCTTTTAATAATGCTAATGTGGTAGATACTTTGCAAAAAGACATGGAAGAGTCGTTGTATCTGGGATGCATAATTTTTACAAGATTGTCAAGTGAGTATTTTAGACTATAAAAAAATTTCACCTTTAAGTACTGAGTGAGGTTATCAAGCTCCCTCTGAGTACAAGACTTAGAATTTTGATTCCATTTAAACTCTTTTTATAAAATAATTTCTTTAGAGTTGTTAAATTAAATTCTTCATAGTTTGACTGCTTAAGAATGTTAATGTTAACACACTTTTTGGAGTAAGAATGTTTTGGAAATTATCAAATGAATAAAAATGATCAAAATCATTACATTTCTCCCCCTTTGTTGTCATAAAAAAGAATCATAAAATGATCAAGGAAATTCAATGAAGACATAGGAAATGAAAACATTCATTAAATGAGAAAAATATACAAAACAATTGGATGGAATATAAAGAGAAACAACAAACAAACAAATGGACAGAAGAGCATATAGAGAATCTTGCCTAAGGGTCCAATTCCTCTTCCTCTGAGTCTCAAAGCCCGTAACATTTACAAGTTTATTTCCCCAAGAGGTCTCAAGTGCTTCAGATAGACCTATCATCCGTACTTCCTTAACTATCCCTTTTGAACAAACAGTTCAAAGAGAATTCTCCCAAAAGGAATGAAGGAAAAGTCACCCAACAAGAGGTCATGATTTTCTCTTTTAGATAGTTAAAGATAGTAAGAGGTAGATTAACTCTTACCCATGAAATAATGAATTAGAGAAGATTTATGTTATATATAAACGGGAAGATCGAGTTTTGATCCCTTGGTTAAAAGTTTGTGATAATTAGTTGATACAACAAATTTGTTACAGGAGTAAGATCAGAAGCTTTGGAAGGGTTTCCAAAACTTTTGGCGATGGAGAGAATGTCTTTGAGAAATGTGAGGTTGTTTCTATGCTATTCAATATGAGCACCATCTTTTTCACACATAATGACATTAACAATAAGTGAAAGAGTGATGGTAATAGGAGTGTTTAAGATAATAGAACAAATTTTCTCAACATTTTCATCATTAAAATGAATCAAAGCATTCACCCATAAGTTTATGACAAGGGTGGGAAAGAATGGACCATGAAGAATATCAAATTATTTTTCCCAGTGTAGAGAGGCAAAAATGTTTTGAATGTTGGAACCCAAAGCTTTTAATTCTTCAAAGTTAACAACTTGTTATAGGATAGTGACAAGCTTGGTTTCATCAACTTTGAAGGGTTTGCAGGAATAGGTCCTAAAAGGATATGAGAGTGAAAGAAAGTAAAGGGTGAAATGATAAGAAACCAAAACAAGACTTGGTTTTTATAAAGGTGGAGGAGAGGAAGAGTAAGATTTTAGAAGACTCAAAGCAGAGAGAGAACACAAACGTCACTATGAAAATTGAAGAAAAAATGAAACATTTGAAAAGGGATGATCATTTATATTCTAATTAATTAATAACATAGGAGACGCCAAAACATGAATTTATTTTATCCATGAAAATAATAATTATCCATGAAAATAATAATTATCCATAGGCACTTCAAGTATTTTTTTTATGGCTTTAAAAGATACTGGGACAACTTGTCATACATCTTAACCATAAAAAAAAGTTCTTGAATATAACTAGTAGTATTTTAGAGATTAAAAAAAAGAAAAATTCCCAAAAGGGTTATGACTCTGAATCTTCTGATCATGACAACCTTTTCACTAAGAGAGTTGGCTGGTTCAGAGGCAAATAACCTAGAATCAGATTTAATTATTGTGATGCTACAAATTATGAGAATTCATCATTCATTCAAGACAATTTTATTTTAAGTTTTTATAAATGAAAATAATCTTATATCCGACAAGGGGTTTTAGATAAGATATCAGCCCATTGAAGGTATGTACTAGTGAGTATCCTTCTGAACATTGGTTTTTATGAAATGATGTTTATCTTAGCATGGCTAGCACTTTGACTGCAAAATATAATTTTTAGATAAACATGATGTAATACCCCAAATTTTACCCTTACATTTAGTCAGTCATTTCGCATAGCATTTCATTTTTGCATCCATTAATCGCTAACCAATCATTGAGCGCGATTTATTTTGCAGGAATTACCCCTAGGGGCGTTTTGGTCATTTTGAAGCATAATTCGTAATTTTGGGCCCAATGAGGTTTTATTCCTGAGGCATTTATTTACGTGGGTTTGATTATGTTAAGATATCAACTTGGTTTGGAGAATCTGATCTGTGGAACCGGGTTTTAACAAGAATTCATTCTTCTATCTTCCAGTTTATTTTAGAGGGAAAACAGTGAAAACTTCGACTGATTAATGGAACTTATTCATGTTGAAGGTATTAAGCTTATTATGCAAGATTGGATCGAATTAATTCAGGGATATTTGACTGGTGAGGTTTAATCGGATGTTGAGGTGTTTGCAAATTAAATCATGGAAAAGAAATTGGAAAATGATTTTAATAGAATATGTGAATTTTATTCATAATATTTTATTATTATTATTACAATTTGTAAAGTGAATTTGGATAGAAATTTGAAGTTTATTCATAATATTTTATCATGATCTACAAAGAGGAAATAATTTGGATAAAGAATGTTATTGAATTTATTCATAATATTTTTTATTACAAGTTACAAAAGAGAAAATCAAAATTGTATATCCTAAAAATCCTAAGTCCTAAACATCCATTGGTGTCTTCATGATGTTCATCCCTTGGACATTTCTCCATGCTCCTCCGATTAACCTGCACGAAGAGAAACAAAACAGAATAGAAAAGAAAAGATGTTAGAAATTGTTTGACACTCTCAGAACAGCGTCATCATCGAGTGCCGGGAGTGGCACAACCGAAGCTGCGTCCTACCCCCGTTACCAATCCGCGTCGTTGACGTCAGATCAAGTAACATCCGTTCTTATCATGCGGGACATCCGAGAGATAGAAGTGATAAAAGAAGCGGGACTGATTCGCTTTTGCCGCAATTGGATTTCCAAACTGATACAAAGGTAAATTTGGACTCAGACCCGGATGCCGGCAGGTCTGAATCACTTCGTGTTCAAAGTTTTTCCAACACCTGAAATTCCACAACCGCATCAGTACAAAATTGATAAAGCCAAAACAGTTCATAAGCTGCATAAACAATTGGAAATACAAACTAGAAGTGCACAACAGAAACAATCAGAGGCAGCCATCATGTAGGCTCAGTCTAGCAACATCATCGCCTTTATTTTATCACGCCACAACAGCACCAACAGTTGCAAATCCAAGACACTTTGGCCCTGAAAAAACGATGAAGACAAAGAAATATTAGTCCCAAAAATCTGAATTCTACGTCCTGAAAAACACCAATAGGAGTTCAGGTTCAAATTCAGTTCACAAGCAGCGAAACCAGCTCAATTCAGAAATGGAAGAGTAAGTGCAGGTCAGAGGATTAAGTTCAGATCACAAACTATAGCAAAAAGACCTCCAACAAGTCCATGAGCCATAAATCCATCACCTGAAATCCGAAGCACAAATCGAACTGGATAACCAAATACACAACAAAACCCTCGTATCAGAAAGTGAAACAAGTTCACAAAACCATATCAGAAATAGTGGAAAAAGGTTCAGATCAAACATATCAGTTCAGAAGATAAATGAGTTCACAAAACCATAGCAGAAAAAGCAGGAAATCGCAACAAGCCCAGAAACCCTGTTCAGAAACCAAATTCACACAAGCAAAGAACCCAGTAGAGATTGTCAAAGGCAACAGCAGTATCATAGGTTCCCTCATCAGGCTCAAAATATCATCATCATCGCCGTATACCCTCCTCGGCAGCGTTTGACTCAACCAAGGCATTAGCATCCATACCTGCTCCGAAAGAAAAAGAGGAAAAGTTAATCCAAATTGTATCAGAATGAATCCAATCAGCATCTGGAAAGCAAACCAAATCCATGACATAATCAATATCAGATATCATAAATCATAACAGTATCCATGGATATCCAATATTGAATTCGTATCCAACCTGAAGGTGCAAGGCAAACTATATCAGAAAAATAACAGAAAGCGATTTTGATATTGATATCAATTCCAAATCAGGGAAAATTAAATCGGTATCAGGTGAATCAAAACGAGTCAAAGCACCAAGTTCATAAATCACAGCAGCAAATCGTATCAGAAACAAATCACGAGCCCAGAATCATATCAAAAAAAAATCCCAATCAAATCGAAAATGTCAGGTTCGCAAATCGTATCAAAAATCAAGTCACAATCCAACAATCCAAGGCCCAAAAGAGAGTCAAAAGAGGGTTATAAAAGGGAATGATATCACCTGAGTGAAACCCTAGAAAAAACGGACAAATCGCAAGCGAAACCCTAGGCGGCGCGAATAAGAAGAAACGGCCGAGACTCAGAGGAAACGAAGTCCTCATCATCGTCTTTGTAAGAAACGGCGACGAAGATCATCGACGGCGAACAACAATCATCTCAGAACATCACCTTCATCCGCGAGTCACAGACGAAGGCCATAGATCACAAAGGGGTCGCGTTTGCAACAGAGAAGATCGCCTTCGCCGTCGGCGGGCAATCGACTCTCTAAGCCTCAGCTCACTTCATCATCGGCCGTTTTCACCGCAAATGTAAGCCATGAGACGTTTTCCTTACAATTTTCAGGTTCTGTTTCAGGTTAATGAAAGGAATGAAGAAGATCGGAAGTAACCGAGAGAGATGGAAGAGAGAAAGACAAACGGCGCCGCGAAGGAGACAACAGGGTTTTGAAACCCTAACTTCTATTTTGTTTTATTACTAACCAACCGGGTTTGGTCCGGGGTGATGACCGGCCCAACCCCTTTTATTTTTTTGTTTTTTTTTTTAAATTTGTTTTTAAACCTTTTATTTTGATAATAAAAAATTGTTTTTAAAAAACCCTTCTTTGTATAAATACTTAATTTGTTTTAAAAAATAAATAAAAACTTTAAAAACTTTTTTACAATAAAATTAAAAAAAACCTCTTTTCATATAATAAAAATAAAAAACCTTTTTTAAAATAAATAACTTAAAAATCCTTTTTTAAAAAATATATAAGTTAAAACTTTTTTTTTGAGATTAAATTTAAAATATTTTTCTAATTAACATTACTCTTTCTTTTTATAGATTCATTTGACATCTCTTTCAAAACAACAAAAAAAAAACCTTCAATATTACACTTTTTCTCCTGACTTGTCCAATTACCGTCTAACTTTGCTTATTAACAGTGTTCATCAGTTGTAGCTCCTACTGCGTGGTTGGATTATTTAAATTTCATTACTATATTGTAACTGCTTCTCATCTGTAACTCCGCGAACCCTAATAATCGCGTTTTAATTTCTGCCTTTAAATTTCTGCGTGTATGGTTTTAATTTCTGTCATTATTCCCCTGCTTGTATGATTTTAAATCACATTTATCAATACTCCTGTCGCACTACACATATCCGAAGGTTAGGCCTAGCTTTTGGTCGCCGCGTCAATAGTCCTCACCTTCAACCCTTACACCTTTTCAACCCTAAATTTTCATACATGTCTCGTTGTGGACAAAATTACCATTTTACCCCTAGCATTAGGTCAAAGAGCCGCCGCGCTCATTTTAGGGTTTCCCGCCGTGGAATCCCTAATTTAACCCTAATTACAACTTAACATTTCAACATAGAAATTTGGAGTTCCTACACTCCGCGTAAGCGTGTCCTTAAGACGCGTTTATTCCCCTTGAGACCTTGACCACAGTCAAGAAGTCTCTAACCTCCCTTTTAAGGGGAACTACGATTACTCTGATTCCACTCCCGTAAGGATACGTAGGCACAAGATGCGATGTCTTGCCGAGTAAACTTAGAATTAACCCCTTAGGTCTCTTTTCTCACTTTTAATCCTTTGTACATATACCTTAAGCAAATAAATAAAGCAAAATAGTAAGCATTTGAACAAAAGGTTCCCGTAGAGTACTACGGAAGTTTAGGGTGCTAACACCTTCCCTAAATTTAACCAACCCCCGAACCCTAGATCTTTCCCCGCATTGTGTTTACGATGCAAAATAGGTTTTCCCTCTTTTGACCTTTTCCTTCGGATAAATCAAAGAGCGGTTGTGAATTGAATTGTGATTCAAACTCATTAATAGTTTGTGATCCTATTTCCACCGCAACAGAAAATGGCGACTTCACTGGGGACTGTCTTAATTTTTGAGGGTTATCCCTAACTTGTTCATCCTTATTACTATCTGTGTTATTATTCATTTGCATGTATGTACTTGTGCTTTGATTTGGGGGATTGTTCCTTGTGCAGTGAGATAAGTCCTACGCCCGGACTAGTGACATTATTATAGGATGGGGATATATTCGATGAGGCTTATAGGGAGTGAATCCCGACCAAGCTGATTCGAGAATCACCGCTCAGTTGAGACCCTTTCGAAAATGGTTCGGTTGAACGAGTAATCGTTAAAAACTTTTTCCATGGTCGATTGGAGTCTGTGATATTGGCAACCGTAGTACCTTTACACCACCTCGGCCTTATTTAGGACGTAGTGCGGGAACTATGTGGGAGTAGTCCTACAATGGTTGCTACGCGATACTACACTCAAAAGAGGTTCTCTTGAGGATGTTATTAACCCCCGAGTCAATCGGAAGGTTGATAATATCCGAAAGATGGGCTGATGACTTTGGGCACTTTGTAGAACCTTGTTCGGCAGGTACAACTAACCTATAGTACACTCCTTTTGGGGATGGGTAGACCCTAACTCCGCTCATGACTTTTAACCTAGGGTTTTGTGTATTCATGTGCATGGCATCCATAAAGCATCCCATTGCATTGTATTTCATGGAATTCAAACATCATTTATATCGCGGGATAAAATAAAAATACAAGGAAAATTTTTTGGGGTACCCCACGACATTCGTAAACGTTTGAATTCCATGAAGTCTTCAGTTGCATTTGCATCATAGCATCACATACTTTCTTGCATTGCATGTGTCTTCCGTTTTCTCATGTTCGGTTCTCTCGCCTTCCAGTTTCGTCACCCTGAGTCCTCGGCACCAGTACAACACCAGAGCTCAAACTCGGAAGAGAATGGAGGATCAGACAAAAGAGATTGATCGCCTTAGCAATGAACTTGAAGACCTGCGAGGGGGTATGGGGCGTATGATGGAATTGTTACATGTCATGAATGCTAAGATGGATACCCAGCCCACTGTTGTTTCCGAGATTACCGGCGTTACTGTGGACCCTCCACCAAATGTGACCGTAGCAAGGGACCCACCTTATGGTCTTTCTCCCGGTTTTGTGCCTCCTCAAGCCACTGTTCCGATTAATCAGCCTGTTCAGCAAGTCGTTCCTTTGTTTTCTGAAGTTTCTAGGGGGGCTCCTATCTTTGCACCACCTGTTGTGCACACCCGTGCGCAACCGTATTTCAATGAGACAGTCTTTGATAATCTTGATGAGAATGTTGAAGGTTATGAGAAACATGACAAGCTTCGTGAGGAAGTAGGCACTATCGTCCAGAGATTGAGAAAGGTAGAAGGTGATCAAATTTTCGGGGCTGCTGTAAGGGACGTCTGTTTGGTCTCAGGTTTGGTTATTCCCCCGAAGTTCAAAAATCCGAACTTCGACCGCTATGAAGGTGCCACTTGTCCTAAGAGTCATCTGATCATGTACTATCGCAAAATGGCTGCCCATGTTGAGAATGATAAACTGATGATTCATTGCTTCCAAGATAGTTTGAAGGGTGCTTCTTCCAAATGGTACTTAACTTTGGACCAGTCTCGCATTAAGAGTTTCCAAGATTTATCTGACGCTTTCATCAAACACTATAAGTACAATATGGATTTGGCTCCTGACAGAAGACAGTTGTTGAGTATGTCACAAAAGAGTTCTGAGTCATTCAAAGAGTACGCTCAAAGGTGGAAAGAGATTGCTTCGCAAGTAGAACCTCCTTTGACCGAGAAAGAGTTAGCTGATTGGTTTGTCGACACGGTTCGTCTAGAATTTTACGAAAGAATGGTGGGTAGTGTGACTTCAAATTTTTCTAACATCGTTGCTGTGGGTGTCAAGATTGAATTGGGTATGAAAAGCGGTAAAATGACAAATACTCATGGTGTTTCAAAGGATCAGCCGAAGAAACCTTCGTACAGCTCTCAGAAGAAGAAAGAAGGTGAGACTAATGCTATATCCTCTGGTAGACGAAGAGACCAATTTTATCGATATCCGCAAGGTTATGCTCAACCTCAAGGGTACCCAATCCAGTATGCTCAACAACCCTATGTGGCAGCTGTTGCACCTTCTTTCAATCAACAGGTTCCTATGTATCAACCTATGCAACAACCTCCTGTTTATCCGCCTCCTATCAACTACCAACAGGCGCCCAACGCTCCTGCTCCTCAACAGCCAAGGAATCCAGCCCCTCGCCAGAATGTTCCGAACAAGAGAACGTATAAACCTTGTCCGCCGATTCCGATGACTTTCACCGAGTTGTATCCCTCATTAGTCAAGCAAGGTCTAATCACTACTCGAGCTCTGGGTCCGCCTCCTAATCCGCTGCCCGCCAATTACAACGCCGCCGCTCATTGTTTATTTCATGAGGGTGCGCCTGTTCATGATCTGGAGAACTGTTATGCTCTCAAAAATCTTGTCAGGGATTTATTGGAAAAGAAGATTTTGTCATTTGAAGATCCTCAACCGAATGTTAAGAAGAACCCTTTTCCTAACCATGAGAGTGTTAATGCCATTAGTGCCGATTCTGAGGATGGTTATGTCCGTGATGTTGATCAGATTAAGACTCCTCTTAAGATATTCCATGCGAAGTTGTTTGAAGCCGGTCTGGTAGATACTTCTCATGCTGCATGTGTAAGTTGTGAAGCCAGTATTAAGGGTTGTGTGTTGGTTCAGAATGATGTTCAGAGGTTCATTGACGAGGGGGTTTTACAGGTGACAGGCCAAGCCAAGAAAGATGAGGTCGCTGTGGTTGAGCCTGTCTTCCATCAGCCTGAATCAAAGGGTAAGGTACCAGTGTTTAATCTGTCAGGGGCAAGTTATGCCAATCCCGTGTTCGATATACCAAAGTCGTCTATCCCTGAGGTAAATCAGCCTAAGCCTATAGTTATTCGAAGACCAAGTCCGTTTCCTTTCAGTGATCCTAAAGTTGTGCCTTGGAAATATGACGTGACGATGATTGACAAGGAGTCTGGGAAGACTATTCCAAATGAAGAGGTTAAAGACACTGTGACCAATATCGCAGAGGCAAGCAGGATGACTCGTAGTGGCCGTGTGTATACTCCCCGTTCCAATGAGGTCCCACCTAAGGAAACCACTAGTATCCCAGTGCCTGCCAAAGACAAAGGTAAAGGAGCCGTTACGAATGATGAAGATGCTGAGTTTTTGAGGATCATCAAGAAAAGTGACTATAAAGTTATCGATCAACTTCATCAGACTCCTTCCAAGATTTCGATTTTATCTCTGTTGATGAGTTCACCCGCTCATAGGATGGCCTTGCAGAAAGTTTTGACTCAAGCACATGTGGATCAAGATATCAGCACCAGTCGGTTTGATAGTGTGATTGCCAATCTGACCGCATGTAACACCCTCAGTTTCAGCAACGAAGAGTTACCAAAGGAGGGCCCGAATCATAATCGTGCTTTACATATATCAGTGAAATGTCAGGAAGATAATTTGGCAAGAGTGCTAGTGGACACCGGTTCTTCTTTGAATGTTCTACCCAAGAGGGTTCTTGGTAAGTTGGTTTTCAAAGAGACTGTGTTGAAACCTACTCCTTTGATCGTTAAGGCTTTCGATGGTTCTCGCCGGTCAGTAATGGGGGAGGTTGAACTTCCTATCCTGATTGGTCCGCAAGTTTTTAATATCACGTTTCAAGTCATGGACATTAATCCCAATTACAACTGCTTACTTGGAAGGCCGTGGATTCATGCCGCTGGGGCAGTAACCTCAACGTTGCATCAAAAGATGAAGTTCGTGATCGACGAAAAGTTGGTTATTATACACGGTGAGGAGGATCTGATGGTCAGTAACCTGTCTTCTTTCCGTTACATCGAGGCCGATGAGAATGCTTTGGAAATCTCCTTTCAAGCACTCGAGATCGCCAATGCTGTTCTGCTAGAATTCGAAGAGACAGTGGGCCAGGGTAATCCATCTTTTGCATCTCTGAAGAGTACCAAATCAACAATTGACAAGGGTATTCCGGAAGGTTGGGGAGAGGTAATCGATGTCAAGACCAAGACCGATCGTTTTGGGTTGGGTTACAAACCAACTCAGAATAGAGCTGCCACAACTGTCGAAGGGCGTCCGAAGGTTATCCAAGAGGTATTTGTCAGCGGAGGTTTCCAAGTCAATGCCGTCAGTGACTGTGAGGAAAATGAAGATTTGAGCAACCTGGTGTTTAAGGGTGATGCAGCTTTGAACAACTGGGAGGCCGTAGAGATCCCTGTTATTTTTCCATTGTCAAAGTAATTTTTAGCATTTTCATTTACGTTTTCAAATAAAAATCCGTAGCCCTGCCCAAGGTTATAGGGTCGTTTTTGTTGGGCCACCTTTCATTTTTAAAAGGATATTAATAAAGGCATTTTGTTCAATTCCACTTTGGTTCATTTGCGTTTTTCGTTTCCACTTTTAAAAATGAAGTTGGCAACCTTTTTCAAAAATAAAACAAAAAAATAGCATTTCATTTCTTATCTTGCATATCTTCGAGCATTTTAATTAAGTAAGCCTTCCATCATGCAGAGACATCGCAAACCTTGTTGGGTCCAATGACTCTATTGACACTCCTAACTGGGATGCACCCATCAATCAAGCTGAAGACGAGGGTGAAGAAGATTTTGAAGTACCCGCTGAACTGACAAGATTGATTGAGTACGAGTACACAGAGCTTCAACCGCATAAAGAGCAGGTGGACTTAATTAATCTTAGTACAGATGAGAACAAGAAAGAGGTCAAGATTGGTGCAATGCTTGGGACAGAGGTTAAGCAGAGGCTGATTGAGTTGTTAAAAGAATATATTGATGTGTTTGCATGGTCGTATCAAGATATGCCTGGTCTAGACACAGATATTGTTGTTCACAAGTTGCCACTTAAGTCGGATTGTCCACCTATCAAACAAAAGCTTCGAAGAACGAGACCCGACATGGCTTTGAAAATTCGAGATGAGGTTAAAAAACAGTTAGATGCAGGTTTCTTGGCAGTTGCAAAATATCCAGATTGGGTTGCCAACATTGTGCCAGTGCCCAAGAAAGATGGTAAAGTTAGGATGTGTGTGGATTACAGGGATCTGAACAAAGCAAGTCCGAAAGACGACTTCCCTCTGCCACATATTGATACACTTGTAGACAATACAACCAGTTTTGCGTTGTTCTCATTTATGGATGGTTTCTCTGGCTATAATCAGATCAAAATGGATCCCGATGATCGAGAGAAGACTACTTTCATTACTCCTTGGGGAACCTTCTGCTACAAAGTCATGCCCTTCGGTTTAAAGAACGCAGGGGCAACTTACCAACGCGCTATGACCACTCTTTTTCATGATATGATGCACAAGGAGATCGAGGTGTATGTGGACGATATGATAGCCAAATCTCAGAGTGAAGAGGAACATCTAGACCATTTGGTGAAGTTGTTTGAACGACTCAGGAAATATCAGTTGAAATTGAATCCTGCTAAATGTACCTTCGGTGTCAGATCTGGAAAATTGCTTGGTTTTATTGTTAGCCAACGAGGGATTGAGGTAGATCCTGACAAAGTCCGAGCCATTCAAGATATGCCAGCTCCGCAAACCGAGACACAAGTTAGAGGTTTTCTGGGACGCTTGAATTATATTTCCAGGTTTATCTCTAACATGACCGCTACTTGTGAGCCGATATTCAAGCTGCTTTGTAAAGGGCAGACGGTCGAGTGGAACCCTGATTGTCAAAAAGCGTTTGAGAAAATTAAGAGTTATTTGCAAGACCCCCCTATTCTGATTCCTCCCGTACCTGGAAGACCGTTGTTTATGTACCTTACTGTTCTTGAGAAGTCTATGGGTTGTGTGCTTGGGCAACATGATGAGACTGGAAGAAAGGAACATGCGATATATTACCTGAGCAAGAAGTTTACCGATTGTGAAAACAGATACTCGCCATTGGAGAAAACTTGTTGTGCGTTGGCATGGGCCGCTAGACGCCTTCGACAATATATGGTCTGTCATACCACATTGTTGATTTCTAAAATGGATCCGATCAAGTATATTCTTGAAAAACCTGCTCAAACCGGGAGGCTAGCCCGTTGGCACATGTTGTTATCTGAATATGACATCCAGTATGTACCCCAAAAGGCAATTAAGGGTAGTATTTTATCGGATTATCTTGCAGATCAGCCAGTTGAAGATTATGAACCTCTTAAGTTTGACTTTCCTGATGAGGATATTTTGTTGATCAAGAGAGATTGTGAAGAGCCAGATCCGAGCGAAGGTCCAGAACCAGGTCTTTGGTGGAAGATGATGTTTGATGGCTCCTCGAATTTCAATGGGCATGGTATAGGCGCCGTTTTGATGAACCCAAAGGGTGGATTCACTCCGTTTACAGCCAGGTTAGACTTTGAGTGCACTAATAATGTCGCGGAGTATGAAGCATGTATTCTCGGCCTCGAAGCAGCAATTCACCTCCGAATCAAACTTCTCAAAGTAAGTGGTGACTCAGCCTTGGTTATTTACCAAGTACAAGGCAAATGGGAAACGAAGAATGAGAAGTTAATCCCTTACAAGGACTACATTGTCGAGCTGATCAAGTATTTCGACGAGATAGAGTTCGAGCATGTTCCTAGATCTGAGAACCACGTTGCTGATGCTTTAGCCATGTTAGCATCCATGTGGAAAGTTAAATTCGTTAATGAAGCACCTCTTATCCATATTGAACGCAAAGTTGAGCCCGCTTATTGTCAAATAGTCGAAGAGGATGAGGTGGATGAAAGGCCTTGGTTTCATGACATCAAGAACTATCTCATCAAGCAAGAGTATCCCGATGGTGCTATCGGTCTGGACAAGAAAACGTTGAGAAGACTGGCTTCGAAATTCTTTATCAGTAATGGTGTGTTATACAAAAGAAATTACGACATGGTTTTGCTCAAATGTGTTGATAAACGGGAAGCGGACATGTTACTGCAGGAAATTCACGAGGGGACCTTCGGAACTCATGCCAATGGTTACGCTATGTCTAAGAAGATGTTAAGGGTTGGATATTATTGGTTAACCATGGAAGCTGACTGCATCCAATACGCCAGAAAATGCCATAAGTGCCAAATTTACGCTGATAAAATGCATGTACCTCCCTCGCCATTGAATGTTTTGTCTTCACCATGGTCGTTCTCTATGTGGGGCATTGACATGATTGGGGCAATCGAGCCGAAGGCTTCTAATGGTCATCGTTTTATCCTTGTTGCTATTGATTATTTCACCAAGTGGGTAGAGGCTGCCTCCTACACCAACGTGACTAAGCAAGTGGTTGCCCGCTTCATCAGGAAAGAGATTATCTGCCGTTATGGAATTCCGAGTCGGATAATAACTGACAATGGCACCAATCTGAATAACAAGACTATGAAAGAGCTGTGTGACAGTTTCAAGATCACACATCACAATTCTTCTCCGTACCGTCCTAAAATGAATGGGGCCGTTGAAGCTGCGAATAAGAATATCAAGAAAATCCTGCAAAAGATGGTCGTGACTTACAAAGATTGGCATGAGATGTTACCGTTTGCTTTGCATGGATACAGGACCTCAGTGCGAACTTCGACAGGGGCAACACCTTTCTCATTGGTGTATGGAATGGACGCCGTACTCCCCATCGAAGTAGAGATACCTTCTTTAAGAGTGTTGATGGAAGCTGAACTTGAAGAAGCTGAGTAGGTTCAAGACAGACTGGATCAGTTGAATCTCATTGACGAGAAACGCATGACAGCCATGTGCCATGGGCAATTATATCAGAAACGGATGAAAAGAGCATTTGATAAGAAGATTCGTATCCGTGAGTTCCGTCAAGGAGAGCTCGTACTCAAAAAGATCTTGCCAGTGCACAAAGATATGCGTGGAAAGTGGATGCCCAATTATGAAGGCCCATTTGTTGTAAAGACCGTTTTCTCCGGAGGGTCTCTGATACTTACAACAATGGATGGAGAAGAGCTAGCACATCCCGTAAATTCTGATGCAGTCCGAAAATATTATGCCTAAAAACCCGCTAAGTCGAAAACCTGCAAAAGGCGACTTAGGCAAAAGTAAGGGTTGAAAAAGAAATAATAATAAAAAGCTCGCTAAGTTGAAAACCCGAAAGGGCGGCTTAGGCAAAAAGGAGCGTCCCGGTGGATTGAAAACCCGAAAGGGCGGTCCAGGCAAAAGTTAGGGACAAAGGCATTTCATTGCATCAGAAAACACCGATCATTGCAAACACACTTTCCACATGAGAGCCATTTTTCAGTTCTTTCATCCTCGTCCAAAGCAAGATTCTGGTTTAGTCTTAGTTATTAGTGTCAGTAGGTGTCGTTGGATTCAATGTAACCTTTTCCCATGTTGCCAATTTCAAAACATAATCATCTGTGGAGATATGCCCTCAGCAAGCTGCCATCCTTTAATAAAAGATACCATTTTTGTTACTTACATTCCTTGGTGCATTACTCTTGTTTTCTATTGTTATGCAAAATGCATTTATTCTTAAAATTTTGAAAATGAAAGGTGCATTGAAATTTTTTAAAACTGTTCTTCGAAAACGCAATCGAAAATATAAGAAATTACTTTGACTAGTGGAAATTTCGGAAGGATCTCTTCACTCCTCGAAAAATCTCATTGTTGCAGAAACACTTTCAAATCATTGCTCTGACACAGTCCCTAGAGAGACTATAAGCTGATAACCTTTTCTTGGGTAACTCGAAAGTGTCCCTCAGGTTTTCTTCTCCCCATGTGAAGGCGTGATACTGTGCACCCAAGCAGATTACCCTCTCCCCAGAGAAGTCAGAATTCTGAAACCAGATGTGGTCATACCATTTCTTCCCATGATTGACGTATTGGTTGCAGAGAACGCAGGGTATCTCCGTCGAGATGACTATTTCATCTCTCGTCCCGTCTCTAGTCTGTTTCGTCAGCATACGCAGGGGCATAAGCATCACATGCCTGCTTCATATACTCATATTCATTACATACTCATTACATACTCATTTCATAACATCCTGCATGATTAACTACATAGACATTAACATACATTCATATTAACATACGCATTAATATATGCATTAGCATTCACAGGTTCGTTGTGTTTCACCATCATTGGTTGTTACCGCCGAGTAACTGGGTTCGTCCGCTCTCTCCAAATAGATTGTCAGCCCTAAGCACAAAATACATATGTGTTTCCAAGTTTCCCTACGGAGCTCGATCCTCGTGGATGACGGTTACTTCAGCTATCTTTCCTCGCCAGGATAGGATATTTAACCTTTGAGTTCATTCCCTCGATGGAGTCTTGATTACCAGTTTTCTTTCTAGCTCGATCCTAGATTGAACCTCAGTATCGTCGGTCGTCAAGCCCAACCGGACGTGCATTTATTTTGCACCATCTGAAGATTTTCACCATACCATGGCAGATACGCGACTGTTCTCGCCTGAGAAGCTTATCACTACACCTGGATGTGCATTTATTTTGCACTATCTTTCAAGAAAATCAACTACAATCCTTTACAGATACATGCCAGTTCACGCCTGGAAAATCTATCGGTGCAACACTTTACATCTTACAACATCGGTATGCGACATTTCTCACCTAAGAAGCCGATCCTATCTTCGTTATGACTCGCAGCAAATGGCCATCTCCATTGAGAAGTTGGGCTTCCATTTACCTGTCGTCTTGAAGTATGAGGGGTTTTGAACCAAATCGTATTCAGGAGAGCACGATCTTGAAATACGGGGAGGTTTGAGCGGAATCATATTCAGGAGAGCACCGATCTTGAATTATGAAGAAGTTCATTTACCCTTTAGTAAAAGAGGGAGCGGAATCATATTCAGGAGAGCACGATCTTGAAGTATGAGGAAGTTCAGTTTACCCTTTTCATATTCAGGAGAGCACGATCTTGAAGTATGAAGAAGTTCATTTACCCTTTAGTAAAAGAGGGAGCGGAATCATATTCAGGAGAGCACGATCTTGAAGTATGAGGAAGTTCAGTTTACCCTTTTCATATTCAGGAGAGCACGATCTTGAAGTATGAAGAAGTTCATTTACCCTTTAGTAAAAGAGGGAGCGGAATCATATTCAGGAGAGCACGATCTTGAAGTATGAGGAAGTTCAGTTTACCCTTTTCATATTCAGGAGAGCACGATCTTGAAGTATGAAGAAGTTCATTTACCCTTTAGTAAAAGAAGAATCAGAATCGTATTCCAGGCGCCGACCTTAAATATGAGAAGATTTATATATGAGATAAGCAGCAGCCTCTTTATTTGAGTGCTTATCCATTTCGGCATATAAGTCCCTTCCAACGATAAGTGACAGTTCTCCCTCGAGAAGCTTATCAGGGCATTTCCTATCCAAGTCCACTTATTTTGGCATACAACCGGTCTTTACCCTGTATATTTGCTACGGATTTCCGAAGAGTCCGTTTGATCCCATCACGAAGGATAGTTTACAGAAGCTTGGATGTTATTCTGCGCTCAATGCTCCAGCAGTCTGTAATTGATCTTGCAATCGTGTAGGTCCAGTTTTATTATTAGACATTCCCAAGTGGAGGTCATCTCATAGGTGCCATCTCCATTTAAGGATCTTATTCTTAAAGTCCAC
This sequence comes from Lathyrus sativus, assembly GCA_963859935.3. NCBI lineage: Eukaryota > Viridiplantae > Streptophyta > Magnoliopsida > Fabales > Fabaceae > Lathyrus > Lathyrus sativus. The sequence continues at coordinate 33,839,484 of OZ012738.1, forward strand.
TTATTTTGGCATACAGCCGGTCTTTACCCTGTATATTTGCTACGGAGTTCCGAAAGGTCCGTTTGATCCTGTCACGAGGGATAGGTTACAGAAGCTTGGATGTTATTCTTTGCTCAATGCTCCATGCATTCTGTGATCGATCTTGCAATCATACATGATCCAGTTTTACTTTTAGATTCCCCAGTGGAGGCCGTCTCATAGGTACCATCTCCATTTGAGAATCTCGTTCCCAAAATGACATTTGGTCGTGTTCGCACCAGTTGACCATCATTTTAGAATTTCCCAGTGTTGTACTGTGTCTCAGCGCGTCGCTTTCCCCAGTGTGTTTCTTCTCGTAGCGTCCGTCCCTGTGTCGTCGCATTCGTCAGCATTTTCGCAATTCATCATTCCATCATACGCATCATATTATCTGCATTAATCTGTTCTCGCTTTGTCCATAGCATTGCATATCGCCGCATATAAGGGCAAAATTTTCAGTTATCTATATTTAAATCCCTCCACCATGATTCCTCGAGTCTCCGCCACTCAAATCATCCGGTGTAGCTATTTAAATAGGGGCAACTGTAATACCCCAAATTTTACCCTTACATTTAGTCAGTCATTTCGCATAGCATTTCATTTTTGCATCCATTAATCGCTAACCAATCATTGAGCGCGATTTATTTTGCAGGAATTACCCCTAGGGGCGTTTTGGTCATTTTGAAGCATAATTCGTAATTTTGGGCCCAATGAGGTTTTATTCCTGAGGCATTTATTTACGTGGGTTTGATTATGTTAAGATATCAATTTGGTTTGGAGAATCTGATCTGTGGAACCGGGTTTTAACAAGAATTCATTCTTCTATCTTCTAGTTCATTTTAGAGGGAAAACAGTGAAAACTTCGACTGATTAATGGAACTTATTCATGTTGAAGGTATTAAGCTTATTATGCAAGATTGGATCGAATTAATTCAGGGATATTTGACTGGTGAGGTTTAATCGGATGTTGAGGTGTTTGCAAATTAAATCATGGAAAAGAAATTGGAAAATGATTTTAATAGAATATGTGAATTTTATTCATAATATTTTATTATTATTATTATTACAATTTGTAAAGTGAATTTGGATAGAAATTTGAAGTTTATTCATAATATTTTATCATGATCTACAAAGAGGAAATAATTTGGATAAAGAATGTTATTGAATTTATTCATAATATTTTTTATTACAAGTTACAAAAGAGAAAATCAAAATTGTATATCCTAAAAATCCTAAGTCCTAAACATCCATTGGTGTCTTCATGATGTTCATCCCTTGGACATTTCTCCATGCTCCTCCGATTAACCTGCACGAAGAGAAACAAAACAGAATAGAAAAGAAAAGATGTTAGAAATTGTTTGACACTCTCAGAACAGCGTCATCATCGAGTGCCGGGAGTGGCACAACCGAAGCTGCGTCCTACCCCCGTTACCAATCCGCGCCGTTGGCGTCAGATCAAGTAACATCCGTTCTTATCATGCGGGACATCCGAGAGATAGAAGTGATAAAAGAAGCGGGACTGATTCGCTTTTGCCGCAATTGGATTTCCAAACTGATACAAAGGTAAATTTGGACTCAGACCCGGATGCCGGCAGGTCTGAATCACTTTGTGTTCAAAGTTTTTCCAACACCTGAAATTCCACAACCGCATCAGTACAAAATTGATAAAGCCAAAACAGTTCATAAGCTGCATAAACAATTGGAAATACAAACTGGAAGTGCACAACAGAAACAATCAGAGGCAGCCATCATGTAGGCTCAGTCTAGCAACATCATCGCCTTTATTTTATCACGCCACAACAGCACCAACAGTTGCAAATCCAAGACACTTTGGCCCTGAAAAAACGATGAAGACAAAGAAATATTAGTCCCAAAAATCTGAATTCTACGTCCTGAAAAACACCAAACTGAGTTCAGGTTCAAATTCAGTTCACAAGCAGCGAAACCAGCTCAATTCAGAAATGGAAGAGTAAGTGCAGGTCAGAGGATTAAGTTCAGATCACAAACTATAGCAGAAAGACCTCCAACAAGTCCATGAGCCATAAATCCATCACCTGAAATCCGAAGCACAAATCGAACTGGATAACCAAATACACAACAAAACCCTCGTATCAGAAAGTGAAACAAGTTCACAAAACCATATCAGAAATAGTGGAAAAAGGTTCAGATCAAACATATCAGTTCAGAAGATAAATGAGTTCACAAAACCATAGCAGAAAAAGCAGGAAATCGCAACAAGCCCAGAAACCCTGTTCAGAAACCAAATTCACACAAGCAAAGAACCCAGTAGAGATTGTCAAAGGCAACAGCAGTATCATAGGTTCCCTCATCAGGCTCAGAATATCATCATCATCGCCGTATACCCTCCTCGGCAGCGTTTGACTCAACCAAGGCATTAGCATCCATACCTGCTCCGAAAGAAAAAGAGGAAAAGTTAATCCAAATTGTATCAGAATGAATCCAATCAGCATCTGGAAAGCAAACCAAATCCATGACATAATCAATATCAGATATCATAAATCATAACCGTATCCATGGATATCCAATATTGAATTCGTATCCAACCTGAAGGTGCAAGGCAAACTATATCAGAAAAATAACAGAAAGCGATTTTGATATTGATATCAATTCCAAATCAGGGAAAATTAAATCGGTATCAGGTGAATCAAAACGAGTCAAAGCACCAAGTTCATAAATCACAGCAGCAAATCGTATCAGAAATAAATCACAAGCCCAGAATCATATCAAAAAAAAATCCCAATCAAATCGAAAATGTCAGGTTCGCAAATCGTATCAAAAATCAAGTCACAATCCAACAATCCAAGGCCCAAAAGAGAGTCAAAAGAGGGTTATAAAAGGGAATGATATCACCTGAGTGAAACCCTAGAAAAAACGGACAAATCGCAAGCGAAACCCTCGGCGGCGCGAATAAGAAGAAACGGCCGAGACTCAGAGGAAACGAAGTCCTCATCATCGTCTTTGTAAGAAACGGCGACGAAGATCATCGACGGCGAACAACAATCATCTCAGAACATCACCTTCATCCGCGAGTCACAGACGAAGGCCATAGATCACAAAGCGGTCGCGTTTGCAACAGAGAAGATCGCCTTCGCCGTCGGCGGGCAATCGACTCTCTAAGCCTCAACTCACTTCATCATCGGCCGTTTTCACCGTAAATGTAAGCCATGAGACGTTTTCCTTACAATTTTCAGGTTCTGTTTCAGGTTAATGAAAGGAATGAAGAAGATCGGAAGTAACCGAGAGAGATGGAAGAGAGAAAGACAAACGGCGCCGCGAAGGAGACAACAAGGTTTTGAAACCCTAACTTCTATTTTGTTTTATTACTAACCAACCGGGTTGGGTCCGGGGTGATGACCGGCTCAACCCCTTTTATTTTTTTGTTTTTTTTTAAAAAATTTGTTTTTAAACCTTTTATTTTGATAATAAAAAATTGTTTTTAAAAACCCTTCTTTGTATAAATACTTAATTTGTTTTAAAAAATAAATAAAAACTTTAAAAACTTTTTTACAATAAAATTAAAAAAAACCTCTTTTCATATAATAAAAATAAAAAACCTTTTTTAAAATAAATAACTTAAAAATCCTTTTTTAAAAAATATATAAGTTAAAACTTTTTTTTTGAGATTAAATTTAAAATATTTTTCTAATTAACATTACTCTTTCTTTTTATAGATTCATTTGACATCTCTTTCAAAACAACAAAAAAAAAACCTTCAATATTACATTTTTTCTCCTGACTTGTCCAATTACCGTCTAACTTTGCTTATTAACAGTGTTCATCAGTTGTAGCTCCTACTGCGTGGTTGGATTATTTAAATTTCATTATTATATTGTAACTGCTTCTCATCTGTAACTCCGCGAACCCTAATAATCGCGTTTTAATTTCTGCCTTTAAATTTCTGCGTGTATGGTTTTAATTTCTGTCATTATTCCCCTGCTTGTATGATTTTAAATCACATTTATCAATACTTCTGTCGCACTACACATATCCGAAGGTTAGGCCTAGCTTTTGGTCGCCGCGTCAATAGTCCTCACCTTCAACCCTTACACCTTTTCAACCCTAAATTTTCATACATGTCTCGTTGTGGACAAAATTACCATTTTACCCCTAGCATTAGGTCAAAGAGCCGCCGCGCTCATTTTAGGGTTTCCCGCCGTGGAATCCCTAATTTAACCCTAATTACAACTTAACATTTCAACGTAGAAATTTGGAGTTCCTACACTCCGCGTAAGCGTGTCCTTAAGACGCGTTTATTCCCCTTGAGACCTTGACCACAGTCAAGAAGTCTCTAACCTCCCTTTTAAGGGGAACTACGATTACTCTGATTCCACTCCCGTAAGGATACGTAGGCACAAGATGCGATGTCTTGCCGAGTAAACTTAGAATTAACCCCTTAGGTCTCTTTTCTCACTTTTAATCCTTTGTACATATACCTTAAGCAAATAAATAAAGCAAAATAGTAAGCATTTGAACAAAAGGTTCCCGTAGAGTACTACGGAAGTTTAGGGTGCTAACACCTTCCCTAAATTTAACCAACCCCCGAACCCTAGATCTTTCCCCGCATTGTGTTTACGATGCAAAATAGGTTTTCCCTCTTTTGACCTTTTCCTTCGGATAAATCAAAGAGCGGTTGTGAATTGAATTGTGATTCAAACTCATTAATAGTTTGTGATCCTATTTCCACCGCAACACATGAGGAGAAAGAATTACCAGGAAAAAGGATTGTTACTCTTATTAGATTGATAATATTCTAGTACATAGAATCTGAGAGTCTAAGTGTTCACTTTCCTCACCTTCAGAGTCTGAGAAACTATCTTCCAAATCTGAAAACTCTTCAACTAGCTTTGACTTGTCAAGGTAAATCTTATCATCAAACTTAACATGAATTAATTCCATAATAACTCTTGTTTCAATGTTATATGTTTTGTAGCCTTTTGACCATTTAGAGTATCTTAACAAGACACACTATTGAGAATCAAACTTGTTTAAGTTGTTGTTAGTATAAGACAGATATATAAGAGGAAAAGTGAGGGAAAAGTTATTGTTAGTTCTTATATCGATGCCTTTAGAACTTTCTGAGCCATGAGACTTAAGTTTTAGATCTTAGAACAAATGCCTTCTTCTCTTGAATGTAGAGATCTCCATGTACCAGATTCCAAGATTGATGATCCACCTTTGCTCCCCCGGATATCTCGTTTGAGTAAGATATTATTTATGATGGAGATTCAGATCCTGGTTCAGTGGCAGCTGCTTTTATGCTTCTTTAGCTAATTCTTTTGAGGAGTTAGATACTTAAGTTCTTGTCATTAGCATCATGTTGGCTTTTTCTTTAGGCATAATCTTCTTTAAAGTATCTCTATGTATCCATAAGAACTTTCTTCTTGTCCTTGATGAGTTCATATTATGACTTTTCTTTGTTAACCTTAGAGAACTCCCTTTATAATGACATGACTCCTTGTGCGTAAGGAGATGACCTTCTAGACATATCCATATGTCTTCTTCTCAAAGTTTGACTTCACAAGTCCACCTGTTCTTCTTTGGCCTCTGGAGTTGATTTAAATATGCTTACAACTTTGGTTGATACTTTTTTAGAGCCACAAAATTCTTATGAGGTTCATCTTCTTCTCGCTTGAACTCATGCTACCCAGAGAACTAGTCGACTCTTCAGTTCAAAACTGTGAATAAATTGAGAGTAGTTATCATAGCCATTCACTTCATTGGTAAACTTTTGATGAACTTCTTCACTTGGTCTGTTGTAGTGACCTTTGTTTGAGATTTTCAAACCAAAATAATAGTTTGAAATTTTGAGAAATTTTTTTCACTAGTCCTTATTTTGAAGGCCTCAAACTTGAAACAAGGTCAGCACCTTGGATTGTTGTACTTGCTCATCTCTTTTATGAGTAATTCTCAAAGATTGAAATGAAGACTTAGTAAAGCTTCCATTTGCAATCTTTTCATACTCATTGTAAGAAATAGCATTCAAGGAGATAATTTTAAATCCAAGATGATTCTAGTTGTATTTATTCATTATCCATTCATCTTGTTCTAGCTCAATATCATCAGCATCTACAGGATGTGTGCATGTGGCAGATTAATGATATTTTATCATTGTTGCTTGCATTGCCTTAATGTGTTTCCAAAAATGGATATTTTCAGACACGGTCAAGTGTTTGACACAATCTAGTCAATAACAAAATCAGTGCTCTGATACCAATTGAAGGTGCATGAAACACAAGAAAATTGGGGGGGGGGGGGGGGGGGGGAGGTGAATTGGGTTTTAAGTATGACAATTTTTTCTTTCCCAAATTAAACACCAAAATAACAGCAACAATAATAAGGACAATGATAAAAGACATAAGTATTTTATCCTAGTTTACCGTTGACTAGGCTACATCCAGTCCATCCACCTTGGTGATTTTGCCTTAGAAAAGGACTTAATCCAATACAAAGCAATGACAACTTGTTAGTGATTTCTTAAGAATTCTGACCTGCCCGGACCCCTAAGAGATATGATAGTCATTGACTTCTTAAGATCCTGACCAACCTGGTCGCTTAAGAAGATTTATCCTCTTTGGCAATCTGTCAAAGACCTCTTAAGAACCTGACCAACCTGGTCGCCTGAGGAAAACAACCTCAATGACAAATTGTCATTGCACTCTAATGAACCTGACCATTTTGGTCGCTTGAGGAATATAACCAAACTTGGCTATTACAAATTTATGTTTACAGAGTTTGCTTCTTGATAAGTTGATAACACACAGCATGAAGATCAAATGAATACACTTAAAAGATATATAATGAAAGTTCTAAGTGTTTCTCTCTTTGTTGTGTTGTGTTATTGTAGCTTCAAGATCTGCGAAGACTCACACGTATCCACATGCACGCCTGCGTCCACACTCTTTCCATATTCTTCTTCCTCAACATATATATGAGATGAATAAATCCGTTGGAGGATAAACCTGTTTGAGGGTGGAATAGGAATTTTCCTCAAAGTATTTGGGGGAAAATACACCAAAAAGGTTTTCACATAAATCACCGATAAACAAAATAACAATAACATACATCAAAATTAGAGTACTACACAATCAATCGCCTCAAAGGGTTTTGCTCAAACCATTTTTTATCTAAAACACAAATTAATGCAAATACATATATGTTATGATTTCATTACTAAAAATTCCCCAAAGGGCAAAAACACTGATCAACAATCAATCAGTAACCTTAAGAGTTTTGGCCAAACCCCTTTGGTCACCAACCAGACCATAAATCATCCAATATGAAATGCAGAGATATAAGGGTAAGGACTCATCACCATCCTGACTGCTTAAACTCACTCATGAGTAAAAAAAATCCCCCTTACCACGAAGTTTGAAGGCTGATCGGAATTCTTCACTTTTTTCACGATTGTTCTCTTCCCTCTTCAGATCTGCCTATTTTTCCAAATTCTAATTTTTCACGTATAAACTCTCAAGCTTCCACGTTAGTTTCTATGTAACCCTTAAAGTTTCAAATTGTTTCCAATCACCCAAGTATCTGATTTTAATTAAAATAAAATAATCATTTCATTTTATTTAAATAAAATCTCATTAAATAGTTATTTAATAAAAATTTAAATTATCTAATAATTACAAAATACTCATTTTCTATTAAATATGATAGTTTCTCTAATTATCTCCAATAACTAAATTATCTATTTATTTCTAAATTAAATAGTTTCCATTTTATTTCTCCCCTCTCAATACTTTATATTTCCATTATTTATTGAATTACTAAAATACCATTAACCCCCATAAACACATAAAATAACAAATAATCACAACAATTTAAGCAAGACATATATATATATATATATATATATATATATATATATATATATATATATATATATATATATATATATATATATATATATATATATATATATATATATATATATATATATATATATATATATATATATATATATATATATATATATTCATTCAATTAAGTCTAATAATTTAAATAAATTAAATATAATAATTTAAATAAATTAATAAACCATGCTCTTTGACACCGTGTTCCTTCTTTTCAGTGTTTTTTTTCTTACCCGTTATGTAACACTCACCTCTAGTGACTACTTATGCCAATGACAGTGTTGGCTTCTAGTGAGTACATGTCAATAGTTTTGGTCGGTCTAAGCTCAAACAAAACCTGTCCGATTGGAACGCCGTTGATCTGATTCCAAATCTAAGGATGTATGTTGGTGTATTCTCACGGTAGTTTGAGACTGAGATAAACAACCGATCGAGGTTGGATCGGAGTTCGATGAATCCAACAGTAGAAGATCTAAGATCTTGACTTCGTGAAACCTCTATTTCTTCACCATAGACGCTTTTGAATTCCAAATATGAGAATCCGACATGACCTCGTGAAGATCATATGAATTAGAAGTCGATTCTCATAGACGGCGCCACTGTTCCATTACGGAACCATAAATGTAGAAGATTGCGAAGACTACGGTGGAGCGAAGCTTCATAAACGATTTAGTGATGCGTATTCTTGGACCGAAGGTTGTGATCGTGATGCATCTTGAATCAGAGTCGTTGATCTTGAACTGATGGTGCTAATTTTCAGTGGGTGTCTGCATGGTTAACACTTTAACGCCCAAATTATCTTAGAGTTCAAGATAATCGTAATGGGAGTGGATATTTGAAAATTGTGTACCTGAAACTATTAGGAAGATCCTAACTCCCACACTAATTAGACATAAAGCTTGAAAAGAGTTTATATTAAGTAGCATCCCTCATTTTACAAATTGGTTTTGTAAGTCTTATATTATTAAGAATGTGGTTGAGTCTAATTCAACTCTACAAAAACTGACTTTGTAAGGATGAATTAGGTCAAACTCTAATATAGTATCAGAGCATATCGATCAGACCATAAACCGTTCATCGTTAATATTCATGCACTAAATCAAAAAAAAGTGTTAGAGCGTAAAAAAATGTATTAAAAAGATCATAAATCTCATATTAATTAAACATAAAACTTAAAAAGAGTTTATATAAATAACATTTCTTCCCTTACAAATATGAAATATGAAAAACTTTAATTTTAGTAAAAACTCTATCCTAACTATATTTATATTTTAGACTCAACGAGGCATGTGAGATGAATCAACCTCACCTTATTTGACCTTTGGCCAGCACAATACCATTAGCTTCATGGAAAAAGAAAGTCTAGGATAGAAAAAGCATAGAGTACACAAATAGTTTCAAACCAAAACTTAAAATTATAGGATGATAAGAAATATTAAGAATCATGTGTGTTTTGATAAACATAACAATATCTCTTTGAATTTAATTAATCGTGTAAATATTTTTACAATATTTATATAATACTTCAATAATTACAAATATTTAATTTATTCGTAATTATCTTAAATGTCATGTAAATATACATGATAAGTGATCGAGAATGTAAATCAAAACTATTCTCTATATTTATTATTTTTCACAAAACTTATGAAAATGTTTAATATATATTCACAAGTCACTTCACCTCTACTTGCTTAAAAATGAGCACATATATTTAAAATAAAAAAGAATAATAATAAATTACGATTGAGACGTATGAGGAATAAAAACAACAAATATTTCAGTCAAAAAAATTATTATAACTTTTAATAATTTTTTTCTCATCATGGGTGTTAAACATTTGTAAAGACTTTTATGTCAAAAAATATATTGAATCAAAATTTAAGGTAACATAAACCCAGAAAAACGTAAAAGCTAATTTATTAATCATCTTATGCATGCGTTTAAATATGCTTTCAAGTAACACACGCTTCTAATATTAAAACATGATCCGGTCCTTCACATCGGTTTCGTGGTGTAGTTGGTTATCACGTCAGTCTAACACACTGAAGGTCTCCGGTTCGAGTCCGGGCGAAGCCAGTTTTCAATGTTTTGTTCTAATTTCGGTCGGTGGAAATGGATATGCTCTTGCAGTATGATTTTCTTTTCCCATCTATAGTTTAATCATATGGCACAATTTCCAAATTAAACTCATTATATTCAATTAATTTTATTTCTTTATTTAAGTTTCACTATACCTCTTTAATCTTCATGTAGTAACTCTTTAATCACCTTTAATCATTCCCTAGTTTATTTTTGACATATAATTCACATAGTTGTATCTATATATAAATATTTTATTTTTTTAATTTATTTTTTTAATTTCTCTCTTTTACACTCTAACGCTTTAAGTTTTGACATTATTATATTTGATTTTAGCATCACACAAGAATCTTAAGTCTTCTTGATGAGGCTTAGGATATTTCCATGTTAGTTACCATCATCTAAAATGTTGAACGCTTAAACCATCGATGATCATAAACTCTAACTCTTCACTTGATAGTCGTTGAGTTACAATGTTGATTGCTTGTACATCTTGTTCATCTTTGACCGCTTGAGCTAACTTCAACAATTTCCTGACTTCAACTATTGTCATCATGAAAACCATGTCATCATCTAAACTAACCAACTACTGATTAACTTGTATCTTGCTATTCATACGATTCACCATCTTAGAGCACTTCTTAATTGTACCTACAAGCACTAGATCCATAGTTCTTTACTCCCATATAGGTGGCCAGGGTGAGGCTGACGACGACGACTTCATACTCTACTTGATTATTGGTGGTGGGGAATTTGAATCACAAGGATACCTCAATCACCAGTTCAACTTCGTTCTTTAAAATGAGACCGACTTCGCAGCCCCGATTGTTAGATGTCTCCCGTGAATACAACCCACGTGTGGACTGATTTTGATGTTCCTGAAGTCATTTGTGCAATGAAAATATGCGAATAGTTGGGATTTCAAGGCTTTCCATGCTTTAAATGAGATTCTAAACTCAAACAATTCAAATGACCATTTCGTTAGTCGTCCAACAAAATTTAGGTAGTGGATGAATTGCTTCAAGGGTAGATCTGTCCAGAATATGATGGTGTGTACCAGAAAATATTGTTGCAACTTCTTGGATGAGGTTACCATTTCCAAATTAGTTTTCTATAATTTTCTAGTAGCGTAATTTTAGTTTGGTCATGGCATTAGTAACGAAGTAAACTAGACTCTAAATAGAATTTGAATATTGCACAAGAACGACGCTAATTGCATCGTCAAATATGACCAAGTAAAGGAATAAGATATCCCAAATGGAAGGTCGGGTTAACACTGGCAGAGTTAACATGGTCATCTTAAAGGACATAAAGGTTTGCTTGTATTATGATGTCCATTTAAAGTGTGCTTCATCTTTCAACAGTTATTAGAACAGTAGAGGGTGTTGGACAAAATTTGAGATGAAGTTGTTGAGGGTCATTATCTTTTCATCTAGTTTCATGACCTCTTTCTTCGTAGGTGGTGTCACAATCTGGATTACCGCTTCACATTTATCTCGATTCGCCTTTATGTATATCTCCGTAAAATAAAAACCCATAAATTTGTTGAGTCAGTTTCCAAATGTACACTTCTCTAGATTAAGTTTCATGTTGTACTGCTAGACTCTTTAGAATATGCAAGAGAGATACTCATTGTGTAGTTCCTCTCTATCGAACTCGACAATCATATCTTTCATATGCACTTCATACATTTTGTCCATCTCTTCCTTGAAGAACTAGTTCATCATCCTTTAGTATGTTGCTCCTGCATTTTTTTTTAGGTCGAAAGGCATCACATTGTATTAGTAGTTGGCTTGTTTGGTCATGAAGGCTATTTTTTCCCTATCAGGCTCATACATAGGAATTTGGCTGTAATCGAAATACACGTCCATGAATGACAAAAGTTTATATCTAGTTGAACTATCCACCAATTTGTCTATATTTGGCAGGGAATATAACTCTCTAGGGCCTTCTTAATTAAGATCCATGTAGTCGACGCACATATTCCACTTCCCCAAAGCCTTATTTACCAACAAAAAAATGAAAAGCCATTAAGTATACTTAACTTCAGCGATAAAGTTGGTGTCAAGTAAACCCTAGACTGTTTTCATGGTTTTGAGGTGTTTGCCGCCCCTTACATTGAGTCACATACTGAGCACCAAGATTAATGTTTAAATGATGGTATTCTACACTTGGATCTATGCTTGGTATCTCGTTGGGAGAAATTGTGAAGAGGTCAACATTGGCTTTCAGGCACTCAACGAGTAATTTCTTTACCACTGGTTGGCAAATCAACACCCATTCAAACCAATTGTGATGTGTTATAATAAAGTTGGACAACTTTGAACTCTCCGTCCAAGATTGGTTTTAATATATTCATTTTCCCCCGATTGATATGCTTAACTTGTCTTTTTACGAGACTTCGTCATCCTGCACGTCGAGATCAACTATGCTGGCCACTTGGTGATTACTTTGTTATTTTCCCCATGAACAATGACATATGCCACTGAGTTCTTTAGCATTACATCGTATATAAGATGAGCTTCAATCATATTAACTTGAATGAGGACTGCCTGACCTGTATCACTGTGGTACTTCATCTTCAAATGGAATAGAAAAGCCACAACGTCTAACATTGTTAGGAACGATCTTCCAAGAATGATGTTGTACATACTTTCTCAAGAAACCATGAAGAAACTAACATTTATGGTCCTCCTGTCCATCCTTCTACCGAAAGAAATTGATCAATCTATTATTCCACATGGTTGAGTTGATGATTCATTAAACGCTAGTAGGCTCTTTCCTTCACATGGCTTCAAATTTTGTATACACAACCCTAACTTCTTAAAGATTCTAAGATATATGAGTTCACATGAGCTTCTGTCATTGATGAGAATCCTCGCCACCAAATTATTGTCTATGGTGGTAGTTACGACCCTCAGAAGTGTTGCATTAGGAGTTTCTTCCACTTTCCAGTGGTCTTGAAACCCTAACATCAACCTATCTTTCTGTCGCTTCCCGATCTACATATCGCTTAATGAAAAAGGCTATTTCTTGCCAAGTAACCTATGGCCGACCGAATCAATGACAAAAATTGGATATGATTAGGTGTTATAAGGATAAAAAATGCCCTCGGTAGTAAGATTAAGAGTTGCATACTTCATCTTAATTTGACAGTTGGATTTGATTGTGGAAATTCACAAGAATTAGGAGTCGATTTCCATAAACAACACCAATGTTTTATGGTGGAACTAGAGTTTTTAGGTGAACGATGAAGTAATACCTCACTATGGTGGACTTGAGCTTCCTATGTGGTAAAGAAAGAGAGTTGACATGCAATGTTAACACACTAACGCCAAAGTCAATGAGAGAATAAGAAATAATGTGAGAGTGATAAATGATATTGGATTAGATCTTTTCCTTCATCTCCGATCCTTTTTTTATGAGAGTTGGTTGAGGTCTTTTAAATCAAAATCAGATTTATTGGGCCTTTGATTGGCCAAAAGCAGTAATGTCAATAAATTTTATAAAAATTATTTCACAAGGATAATTTTCCACATCTTAAATTTTGAAACTTTGTAAATTTCAAAATAAATAAAAATTATATCATCTTCTACGTACCATTTCCACCTACAAAATCATGCAAAACTTATAGTAGTGTTTAGCCCGGGCAAGTTAATTTTTGCCCATTATAGTGAAGTTGCATTTCTCACCATTGATTGAATAATATTTATAATGAACGATCAAGCCCTTTTGGTAGCCTTTTATTTTTAAAACCATTAATTTTTTAATTTGAAATCATTAATTTTTTAATTGAATATATTAATCTTTCATCATGCATAAAGATCCATTTCATCCATCATCTTCATCTTCTATCATCCTAAAAACCCATATTCATAATCATCTTAATCGTCCACCATCATTAAAAACTCAAACTCGCCCATTTTTCACCATTCTTAAAAATTCAGACCATCCATCATCTTAATCTCAAGAATCTAAAATAAACAATAGCCTTATACACAAGTTTAGCAAATTTGGAAGAAAAAAATTAGTTCATATCTATTTTATTCTCTTTTGGGTTAAAATATCTTATTTTTGAATTTGAAGACAAAATTTAACGAGTTTTTCTTTGGGATAGGGAATAACACAAAAAGAGAGAAAATTAGGTCGCATGGGACACCATTTGTAAACCAAAGCAAGATGGAAGTTTGGAAGTTAAAGATTATGAAAATTTCAACAAAGCTCTTCTAAGCAAGTGGGTTAGGAAAATTGTATTGAATGAGGCTTCAGATTCGTTATGGCACTCCCTAATAGTATTCAAATATGGGTACATCAAAGGTTTGATTTTAGACTCATCTTGGTCGGTGAACATTCACAAAATGGTGTACTTGGTGGAGAGACATCATAATTTGTGTGGGTTCGTGTGGAAGTAACTCTAATTGGTTTGACAATAGTGTATCTTGGAAAGTATGAGATGGTTCTAACATCACATTTTAGAGGAATAAAGGGATTGGCGAAAAACCTTTGATGCCACAATTTCCTTCTCGTTTCAGCTGTTTGCAGGTTAACAGGTTCAATATTTCTAATACTGGTTCTTGGTGTGATGGTAATTGGTGCTGGAATATCCTAGCTACTCCAACATCTTTTTTTGTTACAACTGCTAGAGAATATGAAGAACTTCACTGCATTTTATTCTTGGTGAAACCTTCTCATGTTGATCCTGATGCAGTTGTTTGGTGGCGCAACTCAGATAACTTCAGCGTCAAATATGCTTACGCGCATCTTAAAGCTTTGACTAGAAAAAAAAAACTATTCCATGGGACTGGATCTATCATTTGCTCTCAGTAAAGTTTGGAAGTCAAATATGTTGGAACAAGAAACCATGAGTTTGGTGAGCAATGGTGGAGAAAATTTGAATGTGGAAAGTGAAAGAGAAGAATTGAGAGAGAGAGAGAGAGAGAGAGAGAGAGAGAGAGAGAGAGAGAGAGAGAGAGAGAGAGAGAGAGAGAGAATTGAGGGTGAGAAGTTATGATTGCACTAACCTAGGATGAGAATGAATCCTATACATTTATACTAGAGTTACAATGTGATTGGGAAGTAAAATAACAAAGTAAAATAATAGAAAAGTACAACATTCGGGCTCGTAAACAATTACACCATTTGGTTAACCGGTTACACCTGACATGGAAAAACAAAACTCTTTCAGTGGTAACTGGTTAACACAATAGGTTTATTGGTTACACCAATGAAAGCACCATTTTTTTTGCTACTTGGATGAACTTCTGACCTTGTTGTAACCTGTTACCACCTTGTGTTAACCGGTTACAATGCTTGAATTACTTGAATCACTTTCAACAAACCACCTTAATTCAAGTGCTGCAAGTCTTCCATGCCTATATTCATCTTCAACCTCTTGAATACTTCATATGTGATTCCCTTAGTCAACAAATCGACAACTTGGTCCTCACTTCTACAATATCCCAATTGTAACCTTTCTTTACTAACAAGTTCCCCCAAGTAGTGAAACTTCATCTTAATATGCCTGCTCCTCCTATGTACAATTGGGTTCTTAGCAAGATTAATTGCGAAAGCATTGCAAATTAAGAGTGTGACAACCTCACCTTCATTGCTTCCCAGCTCCTCCAATAGATTCATAAGCCACACAGCTTGGCACGTACATAACGAAGTGACAATGTACTCGGCCTCACAAGATGAGAGTGCAATTATCAATTCCTTCTTCGAACACCATGAGATTGGTGCCACACCAAACATAAAGATGTATCAAGCTGTAGACTTTCGATCATCTTTATCTCCACACCAATTGGAATCGATAAAACTGAACAAATTGCATTTTTTGCTCGTATCCGCTGCGGGAAAGAGAATTCTTTAGCCAACATAACCTTTGACATATCTTAGGATCTTCTTGATTGTTTCCAAGTGAAACACCTTCGGTCTCCCCGTGAATCTACTCACAATACCAACACTAAATTCCAAGTCCGATCGCGTATTTCGCAAGTAACGCAAGGATCCAATCAACCTCCTATATTTAGTTGGATCAACATCTTGCTCATCCTCATTCTTAGACAACTGTAGCCTTGGTTCAACTAGAAAAATGACAACATTACAATGCTCCATTTCAAACTTCTTCAATATCTCAAGAGCATACATCTTTGGTGCATGAGCAGACCCCTTTTGAACTCGTGGAACTCAATACCAAGGAAGTATGTCACGAAACAAAAGTCAGTCATCTCAAACTCTTTTGTAAGTTCACCCTTGAACTTTGAAATACATTTTTTATTGCTTCCCGTGATCAATAAGTTATCTACATATAGACAAAGGATAATTACTCCTTCACTCACATTCGTCTTCACATACACTCCATGCTCGAGTACAGATTTCTTGAAGTGAACATCCTTTAGGAAACCATCTATTCTTTTATTCCAAGCTCTTGGAGCTTGCTTCAAACCATATAACGCTTTCTTCAACTTGTAGAACTTCAGCTCTTGGTTTCTCAAAACAAAACTAGGGGGTTGTCCTACATATACAACCCATTCAAGCGGTCTGTTCAAAAACTCGGATTTGATGTCCATTTGATAGATATGCCAATTTTAATTATTAGCAATACCAACAACAAGCCTAATGGTTTCAATCCTAGCAACCAGTGCATACCTCCTCAAAGCCCGTGCCTTATCTTTGCAAAAATCCCTTAGCCACCAATCAAGCCTTATGCTTGAATTTCTCGCTCTTAAGATTTGCTTTCACTTTGAACACCCATTTCACATCAATTGGCTTCTTTCCTTTTGGTAGATAACCCAACTCCCAAGTATTGTTATTCTCAATCGATTCCACCACCTCCTTTATATCACAAATCCACTTTGGATCACTTAAGGCATCTTCTGTATTAACAGGTTCAGATTCAGCCATAAGTGCAAAATGAATAAAATCACCATCATCGTTGACTTTGTTGTCTCAGAATAGTTCACAATCTTGGAGTCTCTGAGCCAAACCCCTTTGCCTTGTTGACCTTCTAACATTCTCCTCATTTTGGGTTCAATGAAAGGTTGTTTGACACTTCCCCTTTCTTCAGAACTAGAAATTTCAAAGCTGTAATCGATTACATATTTTTGGTAACCGGTTAATGTCTACTAGTAACCAATTACACCCTGTTGCACTTACTTTAATTCACCAATTATGACATCCCTATTGGTCACGATCCTCATGTTTACAACATTAAACAACTTATAATCACTGGTAGAATGATATTAAATAAATATAGTCGTTTCTCCCTTATCATCCAACTTCTCTCTAAGTGGTCTCGGAACATGTCGGTATGCAACGGAACCAAAGACTCTCAAATGGTTCAGATTCAATTTGAATCTCAACCGTGCTTCCTTTGGTGTGACATTCTCAAGCTTCTTTGTAGGGTACATATTCAACCAATAGGCAGTTTTAGATACTACTTCTCCCAATAACTCTTTTGGCAAGTTCTTCCCTTTTAACATGCTTCTCACCATGTACATGACCGATTGATTCTTCCTTTTGGCTACACCATTTTTCTGTGGTGTATAGACTCATATATAATCTTTTCTTGATCACAAGACCTCCCAAAGTCATTTGAGACACATTCTCCTACATCATCCGTTTTGAGCACTTTGAGTTTGTGATCACTTGCCTCTCAACCATGGAATTGAACTTATTGAACATTTCAAGTACCTCATCCTTTCTCTTAATTAGGTATGTCCATAGTCTTCTATTATGATCGTCGATAAATGTGACAAAGTACCTATTGCCACCCATATAATCTACTTGCATCTGTAAGAACACAGATTGTTTCTTAGTAATATCTCTATGTTTTGATGATAACTCTTATGAAATTTTGTATTAAAGAATTATATACTCTAAAATTGGTTCATGAATATTTGTTGTAGATAATTAAAGTATATATATATATCCAAGAGCAAATTAATCTGAACATAGAACTATGGAAGGCTCTGAAGAGTCAGAATCATCTTATAGAAGAATCTGAGCGCTGTCTGCAGAAGAACCTGAAGCAGAAGCTACAGAAGAATCTGAAGCAGAAGACTCTAATAAGATCTGAAGACTCTGAAGCATTAAAGAACTTTGTATGAGAGTTAAGAAGCTCAGTTTTTCAGAAGACTCTGAGATTACTACACGCTGCATGTACTGAGGATCTGATTCATAAAACTCTGCTCTGAAAGAACTACACGCTAAAGCACACTTGCTGCCTTACTCTGATTCAGCAAAATCTGATGGGAATCCAAGACTCTGATCATGCAAGATCTGATGGTAACCCTGCTGAAAAGAAATAATTATTGAAGAAGAATTCAACGTAATATCCTTTGATTTAGCTCAACGACTCTTTCCTCTTTCATGCTTGACACTAGAATACAGACCAAAAGCATTTCTCTGTGCATTCTACTTCCAGGAAAGGTCATGTGATGTAAAGACAAAAAGGTTCAGGCCTTTTCAGTACACAGCCTCCAATGTCAAGACTTTATGGACTACTGTGCATATAAAAGCAAGTCATCACCATCTTCTTCAGTAGTGATCTACAACCAACGAATCTCAAAAAGAAACTCTTACAAGCTCTCATAAAATATTCTTATTGCTGAGTTTATTCTTTTGTTCTTAACATTAAGTGAAAAATCACTGTTGTGATAAAGCTTGTTAGAAGCATTCATAACTTGTATTAATCTTACATTTTATTGTAATAGTTCCTTAAGAAGATCCAGTTGGGATCAGTAGTTCTTGAGAAGACTTTGAAGAATTGTTCTTAGTGGTTATTATTGTAATCAGTTGATTAAATAGTGGATTAAGTCCTTGTTTGAGAAAGGCAAATCACTCTAGATAGGGTGGACTGGAGCAGTTGAGTTCAACGAACCAGGATAAAAATACTTGAGTTTTTACTTCTAAGTTTTTATCTTCATACTTATTCAACCCCCCTTCTAAGTATTTTCTCACCTTCAGTTGGCATCAGAGCTCCGGTTCTGTGTGTGCTACCACTTCACAGTGACAGAAAAGATCCAGTGAGAAAAACTTTGATACTTATATTTGGTTGTTTATAATGGCTGATGTTTCAACATCTAACAAGTATGAAGAAAAAGACAGAATCAGTACTAAACCCCTTATGTTTGATGGGGAGAAATTTGATTATTAGAAAGATAGGATTGAAAGTTTTTTCCTTGGTTATGATGCTGATTTATGGGATTTGGTCATTGATGGATATGTTCATCCCATTGATGGGAATGGAAAGAAAGTAGATAGAAAATCTATGACAGAAGCCCAAAAGAAGGAATTTAGAAATCACCACAAGGCTAGAACAATATTGTTAAATGCAATATCTCACGCTGAGTATGAAAAGATCACAAATAGAGAAACTGCATTTGACATGTTTGAGTCCTTGAAAATGACTCATGAAGGAAACTCTCAAGTCAAGGAAACAAAGGGTCTGGCTCTAATTCAAAAGTATGAAGTTTTCAAGATGGAAGAAGCTGAATCTGTTGAAGCCATGTTCTCCAGATTTCAAATACTTACAGCTGGACTAAAGGTTCTGGATAAAGGTTACTCTACTGCTGATCACGTGAAGAAGATCATCAGAAGTTTACCTACCAGATGGAGACCTATGGTGACTG
Organism: Lathyrus sativus; assembly: GCA_963859935.3. Classification (NCBI taxonomy): domain Eukaryota; kingdom Viridiplantae; phylum Streptophyta; class Magnoliopsida; order Fabales; family Fabaceae; genus Lathyrus; species Lathyrus sativus. The sequence continues at coordinate 33,859,093 of OZ012738.1, forward strand.
CGCTGAAAATGGCTAAAGATCTGAACCAGATTTCCTTGGAGGAACTAATCAGCTCACTAAGGAGCCATGAAATTGAACTTGAGGAAGATGAGCCTCAAAAGAAAGGTAAGTCAATTGCCTTAAAATCTAATAAATCTACTAAAGCGTTGCAGGTAATAGAGGAAAGCTCTGAAGAATCCTCATCTAAAGATGAAGATGAATTATCCATGTTGTCCAGAAGAATAAACAAACTCTGGAAGCATAAAGGAAAGAAGTTTAGAAACTTCAAGAAGCCTGACCAAAGAAAGGAATCTTCTGGACACAGAAGATCTGGCAAAAAGGAGGTTGTCTGCTACGAATGTAAAGAACCTGGGCATTACAAAAATGATTGTCCAAAGCTTCTAAAAGAAAAGCCTAAAAGAAAATTTGATAAGAAGAAGAAGGTTCTAATGGCAACCTGGGATGATTCAGATACATCTGACTCTGAATCTGAGGCAGAAGAAGAATGTGCCAATGTAGCATTGATGGCAGACATAGAAGATCAGGAGGAAGGAATTTTAGGTTCTGAATCTGACTTTGGCGCTGAAGAGGTAATGGCTAAACTCACTAAAGATGAACTTATCAAAGTGTTATTAGAGGTTCTGAAGAGCTATAATAATATTAAGCTCAAATACAAGGAGCGTCAAAGCAATCTTGTATCTGAGAATAATATTCTCAAATCAGAAGTGGCTGAGCTAAATGAAAAGAACTTAAAAATGAAAAATGATTTTGAATTAGCTCAACAAAACTCTGATTCTGAAACTAAGTCTGAATGCAAAAATATTTTGGAAAAGTATGACTACAGCTTTCAGAAGTTTCTTGCTAAAAGCATAGACAGAAGCAAAATGGCTTCTATGATCTATGGAGTTAGCAGAAATAACAGAAAAGGAATTGGATATAAATCTTCCTCTGATTTAAATCCAAAATCTGTTGATAAATTTATCATCAAGAAGACTCCTTTATATTCCAATTTTAAATTTGGTCACTTGAATGATATTGAACACACTCGTTCTGAAAAGAACATTCATGTGTTTAAATCTAAGTCTAGTCAGAATAAACCCTATGTTGAAAAACAGAAGTTTAGACGAACCTTCAGAACAACTAACTCAAAAGGACCCAAGAAGATCTGGGTACCTAAGAGTAAAATAATTCCTGTTGCAAATGTTCTTAGCAGCAAGGTCAGGACGCCAGTCATGGTACCTGGACTCTAGATGCTCGCGACATATGACGGGAGAAAGGTCTATGTTCCAAAGTCTGGAGCTTAGATCTGGAGGTGACGTGAAATTTGGAGGGAATCAGAAGGGCAAGATCATTGGATCTGGCACTATTGGAAATGGTAACCTTCCCTCTATTACTAATGTTTTACTTGTAGAAGGATTAAAGCATAATCTATTGTCCATAAGTCAATTAAATGACAATGGTTATGACATAGTCTTTAATCAAAAATGTTGTAAAGCTATTAGTCAAAAGGATGGCTCAATCCTATTTAGTGGAAAGAGGAAGAACAACATTTATAAAATAAATCTTTCAGAACTTAAAGTTCAGAATGTTAAATGCCTCTTGTTTGTTAATGAGGAGCAATGGGTCTGGCACAGAAGATTAGGGCATATTAATATGAGACGTATATCTCTGATTAATAAACTTAATCTTGTCAGAGGACTTCCTAAGTTGAAGTTCACCTCAGATGCTCTTTGTGAAGCATGTCAAAAAGGGAAGTTTTTAAAATCATCTTTTAAATTAAAAAATGTTGTTTCTACTTCCAGACCATTAGAATTACTTCATATTGATCTGTTTGGACCAGTGAAAACTGCATCCATCAGAGGCAAGAAGTATGGATTAGTCATTGTTGATGACTATAGTAGATGGACATGGGTAAAGTTCTTAAAACACAAGGATGAGTCACATTCTGTGTTCTTTGACTTCTGCAAACAAGTCCAGAATGAAAAAGATTTCAAAATTATAAAAGTCAGAAGTGATCATGGTGGTGAATTTGAAAACAAATATTTTGAAAAATATTTTAATGAAAATGGCATTGCTCATGATTTTCCTGTCCTAGAACTTCACAATAGAATGGAGTTGTAGAGAGGAAAAATAGAACTCTGCAAGAAATGGCCAGAACCATGATCAATGAGACTAATCTGGCAAAGCACTTTTGGGTAGAAGCAATCAACACAACATGTTACATTCAGAACAGAGTGTCTGTAAGACCTCTTCTGGAAAAGACATTCAGAACAGAGTGTCTGTAAGACCTCTTCTGGAAAAGACTCCTTATGAATTGTGGAGGAACAGAAAGCCCAACATTGCTTATTTTCATCCTTTTGGATGTATTTGTTATATGTTAAACACTAAAGAGAATCTTAGCAAGTTTGATTCTAAAGCACAAAAGTGTTTCATGCTTGGATATTCTGAACTCTCTAAGGGTTACAGAGTATACAATACTGAAACACAGATTGTGGAAGAATCTATACATGTTAGATTTGATGATAAGCTTGACATTAAAAAGCCAAAGCAGTTTGAAAATTCTACAGATAGAGAAGTAGTCTTCACAGACTCTGAAGGATCAGAAGCAGACAAAGCTCAAGTGAAGGAACCAGAAGCAACACCAGATGCAATTCCTTTGACTTCTCAGATGAACAACTTAAACATTTATGAAGAATCAACTGTTAGAGGATCATCTTCCAGAATCAAAGCTTCTCATCCAGAGAATGTGATCATTAGAAAGAAGGATGACCCTATCAGAATAAGATCCTTCCTCAGATCCTCTGAAGCATCATTATTTGGATTGGTGTCAGTAATTGAACCAACCACTGTGGATGAAGCTCTGCAAGACAATGACTGGATTATTGCCATGCAAGAAGAGCTAAATCAGTTCACTAGAAATAATGTGTGAGACTTAGTTCCAAGACCAAAAGGATTCAACATAATTGGAACTAAGTGGGTCTTCAGAAATAAGCTTAATGAGAAAGGAGAAGTTGAAAGAAATAAGGCAAGGCTTGTTGCTCAAGGGTACAACCAACAAGAAGGTATTGATTACACTGAAACTTATGCTCCAGTGGCAAGGTTAGAATCTATACGCCTTCTTATTTCATTTGCTTCACAATATAACATCACTCTATATCAGATGGATGTTAAAAGTGCCTTTCTAAATGGTATTATAGAAGAAGAAATTTATGCTCACCAGCCTCTTGGTTTTGAGAGTGAAAAATTTCCAGAACATGTTTTCAAACTAAAGAAATCTCTGTATGGTTTAATACAAGCTCCCAGAGCTTGGTATGAGAGGTTAAGTAATTTTCTTCTGGAGAAAAATTTCATCAGAGGCAAAGTGGACACAACACTCTTTTGTAAAACATTTAAGAAAGATCTTCTAATATGTCAAATATATGTGGATGACATTATATTTGGATCTACCAATACTATGCTGGGAAAGGAGTTTGCTCAATGTATGCAGGCAGAATTTGAAATGAGCATGATGGGAGAATTGAGATTCTTTCTGGGAATTCAAGTCAACCAAACTCCAGAGTGCACTTACATTCATCAGACCAAATATGTTAAAGAATTTCTGAAGAAATTTAACATGACTGATAGTAAGGTGGGTCAAAAACTCCCATGCATCCAACTAGTACACTAGGTAAGGAAGATGTAAGTAAGAAAGTAGATCAGAAACTCTACAGAGGTATGATAGGATCCCTTCTCTACTTAACTGCTTCTAGACCTGACATTCTGTTCAGTATATGTTTATGTGTAAGATTCCAATCAGATCCTAGAGAATCTCACTTAACTACTGTTAAGAGGATTCTAAGGTATCTGAAAGGTACTACTAACGTGGGTCTATGTTACAGAAGATCTGATAAATATACATTAGTTGGATTCTGTGATGCTGACTATGCTGGAGACAAAGTAGAACGTAAAAGTACTTCTGGAAGCTGTCAGTTCTTTGGAAGTCATCTGATCTCATGGTACAGCAAGAAGCAACCCACAATTGCACTTTCTACAACAGAGGCATAATACATTGCTGCTGCTGGATGTAGCACGCAGATACTCTGGATGAAAAGTCAGTTAGAGGACTATCAGATCTTTGAGAGTAATGTATCTATCTTCTGTGATAATACTTCTGCTATATGTTTGTCTAAAAATCTAATTTTACACTCTAAGGCAAAACATATAGAAATTAAACATCATTTTATCAGAGACTATGTTCAGAAGGGTATTATAAACTTAGCTTTTGTTGATTCAGATCATCAATGGGCTGATATTTTTACAAAACCCCTTGCTGAAGATAGGTTCAAGTTTATTCTGAAAAATATTGGTATGGATTTTTGTCCAGAATAATATTTATCAGAGGCAAACTTCTCAGATGCAAAATGTTTAATGCTCTGAAGTATTTCATCTGTTAATTTATTCATTTTCTTGAATTATTTTACTTGTGTAAATCTGAACTAATAATGCTCAGAGGATCTGAATGTTGTCTAACGTTTCATTTCTTAAGAGATTTCAGAGGCACATGCAAGCAAACACGTGTAGCTCAGAAACTGAAAAGGTATAATGCACTTTACTGAATTAACGTTTGAAGTACTGCTTTGAAAATCTGATTTTTCTTGATTTTCCCCCCATCTGTCAGAATCATAATTGCTGTGCAATGATGTTTTTACTTTTTCATTTAATGCTATGTGAAGCGTGCCTATGTGACTGTTTGTGTATCTGATTTTATTTATAAATACCACAAATCACACCATTTCACACTTTTCACTTCACGAACCCTTTTATGCATTTTTGTCTTCTCTTTGCTCTTCACCAAAACCCTAAACCTAAAACCTCTCTCTCAAGAACATCAATGGCGTCTTCTTCATCAACATCTGCTCAGATGCAATCAACCATTGCTGTTTCTGCTCCTAATGATGAAGCTTACAAAGAACCTGTAAGAACTCTTCTCACTCCAACCATAGAACTGTAAGTTCTGAGTGAATGCTTCATAGACCTTGAGTCCATTGAAGAAAATGGATTTAATCTTTCCTTAACCATCCAAACTCAGAGTTGGACAAAGTATTTTGACAGGCTTATGGGTCCTGTTTATCCAACTTTGGTGAAAGAATTCTGGATACATGCTCAGGTGTGCCCTAAGTTCATCCATTCTTCTGTCCTTGGAAAGGAGATTGTTATTACTAAGAAGTTGATCAGACAACTTATTGGATACTCTGAAACTGATGGTGAAACCAGTCTACAATCTGCTCGTGTGGATCTTGCTGATGTGTTTCAAGAAGTTACTATTTCTGGGGCACCAACTAGCAAAGTAAGGGAACTGAAGCCAGTCTGTAGGATCTGGGCCAAGATTTTCATGAGTTCCATCTTTCACAGAAAATCATCAAATTCCCCAGATTATGTTAGTGCTGAACAACTATACTTTATGTTCTGTATGAGCAAAGGAAAGAAGGTGGACTTACCTTATCTTCTGTTTAGTCACCTTCTGAATCATGTAAAGGAAATAAGAGAAGATGTAAGAGTCAAAGCTGGAAAAGTTAGAAATTGGATTCCTATGGGTAGGCTGATATCAGACATTCTAACAGAGAATGGTCTTGTGAAATATCTGTATGATACTGGATTGACAGAGGATCTGTCATATGTCATAGGTTCTGTCATTAATGGCAATACTCTGAAGAGGATGAAGGTCATCACAGAGCTTGCCAGCAAACCTAAGAAAACTGCTACTAAGGATGTAAGCAACAAAAGGATTCCTATTAAAGATTTTCCTATGTTCACTGCTGAAGAACCAAGGGAGATCATCTTAGCCTACATTGCTGAATGTTTAAGAGAAGGTATTCCTCTGCCTGCTAACATAGTACAAAAGGAAGGAGAAGTTCTGCCCAATCTTGTTAGAGAAAGACACTCAAAGAAGATTGCTGAAGAAGGATCTGAGGCTCAGCCAAAGAGAAAAGCCTCTGAAGCTGCTGCTAAGCCTCAGAAGGTAAAGAAAGTGAAACCCACTCCTCCAGAAGCTAGTCTGGAAGACATAAGAGAAACTATCAAACCGGTATTAACATCTGATCCAACTCCAACCATTCACTCTCCATTACCTTCACCTCCTCCATCACATTCTAGACCACATTCATCTGTACCACCATCATCTGGAATTCATACATCTGAACCCCCTTCATCTCAAACTACACTTTCACAACCATCTTCTGTACAAACTCCATCTGAACCACCTCAAACAAAAATCCAACCAGAACATCAACAACAAGAACCATCTCAGCCAGAACCTCAACAACAACAACAACAAACACAACCAGAACAACAACAACAACAATCACCAAAACATCAATCTCAACCCATTTCATCTGAACCTCCCCAAACAACACCATCTGAACATCCCTCTATAATAGAACAACCGTTACCTGTTCCAGAACCATCAGATGACATTCTTGATTTGGAACCACTTGCAACAATGGTTGTCTTGTCATCCACCTCATGTCACTCCACTGATTCATCTGATTTTGAATCAAAAGTTCATTCACCCTCTTGTTTACACATTCCTGATCCACTCAAACCTGCATTTTCTGATCTATCAGCACCTGACCAAATAAATCGTAGACTTTCACTTTGTTCAAAATTCAACCTCTCAGATTTTCAACATTCATCATTTGAAGCTGAAATTTCACCAACTCCTACACCTCAACTCACCATACCACAACCACCTGAACCTCAACAATCTGAACCTCAACAATCTGAACCTCAACCATCTGAACCTCAACAATCTGCACCTCAACCATCTGAACAACTACCATCTGATCCAACGCCTCCTAACACCTCTTGTGAACAACCTTAGCCAAACTCTGAATCTGCTGAGAAAGTGACTCTTAAGGACTTTCTTTACCCCAACCCTAGATCAAATGTTGGTAAACTTTTTGAAAATTTCAAAAAGGAAGTTCGTATGGGGATTGCACGTGTGGAAGAAGAGTGTCTGTTCAGTATAGACCCTGTTAAGTCTGAAGCTGCTTGGGATAAATTTATCTCTAAGTTCAACATGGTGGCCTCTCATCTCAAGACAGTCTGTGCTGAAGATGCTAAGGCAAAGTTTGCTGAGTTGGTAAGATAGTCTGTGCTGAAGATGCTAAGGCAAAGTTTGCTGAGTTGGTAAGACAGACTCTACTGAGCATTCCCAAACCACCAGTGCTGCTTCTGGAAGCTGCTCATGCTGAAGACTCTCCATCTGAAGATGTTGCATCTGATATGGACATTGATGCATCTGCACCTGAAGTAAAGGCTGACAATTCAGAACTTGTAAAAGAGGTTAAGGAAATCAAGTCCTGGATGATCAAACAAGAACAAACCACTGAAGAGATTAAGACTTGGATGGCCAAGCAAGAAGAGTTTACTACAAAGATCACAGATCTTCTGACCCTGATTGCATCTCGTCAACCTTAGTTTCTTTTCATGTTTTTGCACTGTTGTTTTGAATCTGTTTTCTCATGTTTGCTTGTTATCATTTGTTATGTGAACCATCTGAATGAGTGAAATTGTTTGCTTTGTTTTTCTTCTATTATCTTTTCTGTCTTTACACATCTTTTTGATTATGACAAAAAGGGGGAGAAAAAGAATCTGATTGTTCAATCCATAAGCAAATACTAAAACAAAATTCAGACATATTATTAACTATCTTTGAATTTAAGTATTTCAGATTCTATTGTTTCATCTGACAAAATAAATTCATTGAAGTTATCCTGAGAATTATCCAACCAGACTTTGATTCTTGAAGCAAATTGTACTCTGAGTCTAAACGCAAAACCAGACTCTGTGATTGAAAGAAGTCATCAGACTCTGATTAACCAGACTCTGTGTTTGAAAAGAAGTCATCAGACTCTGATTCTGAAATACACTCAAGCAAAAAGGGAAGTATTCCTTTCCTTAGAATATTAATTTCAGGGGGAGATTCTTAATCTCAGGGGGAGTTATAATTATTGTTTTTTTATTGAACAAAATTTCTCATGTTTTGTCATCATCAAAAAGGGGGAGATTGTAAGAACACAAATTGTTTCTTAGTAATATCTCTATGTTTTGATGATAACTCTTATGAAATTTTGTATTAAATAATTATATACTCTAAAATTAGTTCATGAATATTTGTTGCAGATAATTAAAGTATATATATATATATATATATATATATATATATATATATATATATATATATATATATATATATATATATATATATATATATATATATATATATATATATATCCAAGAGCAAATTAATCTGAACATAGAACTATGGAAGGCTCTGAAGAATCAGAATCATCTTATAGAAGAATCTGAGCGCTGTCTGCAGAAGAATCTGAAGCAGAAGCTACAGAAGAATCTGAAGCAGAAGCTACAGAAGAATCTGAAGCAGAAGACTCTAATAAGATCTGAAGACTATGAAGCATTAAAGAACTTTGTATGAGAGTTAAGAAGCTCAGTTTTTCATAAGACTCTGAGAGTACTACACGCTGCATGTACTGAGGATCTGATTCATAAAACTCTGCTCTGAAAGAACTACACGCTAAAGCACACTTGCTGCCTTACTCTGATTCAGCAAAATCTGATGGGAATCCAAGACTCTGATCATGCAAGATCTGATGGTTACCCTGCTGAAAAGAAATAATTATTGAAGAAGAATTCAAAGTAATATCCTTTGATTTAGCTCAACGACTCTTTCCTCTTTCATGCTTGACACTAGAACACAGACCAAAAGCATTTCTCTGTGCATTCTACTTCCAGGAAAGGTCATGTGATGTAAAGACAAAAAGGTTCAGGCCTTTTCAGTACACAACCTCCAATGTCAAGACTTTGTGGACTACTGTGCATATAAAAGCAAGTCTTCATCATCTTCTTCAGTAGTGATCTACAACCAACGAATCTCAAAAAGAAACTCTTACAAGCTCTCATAAAATATTCTTATTGCTGAGTTTATTCTTTTGTTCTTAACATTAAGTGAAAAATCACTGTTGTGATAAAGCTTGTTAGAAGCATTCATACACTTGTATTAATCTTACATTTTATTGTAATAGTTCCTTAAGAAGATCCAGTTGGGATCAGTAGTTCTTGAGAAGACTTTGAATAGTTGTTCTTAGTGGTTACTATTGTAATCAGTTGATTAAATAGTAGATCAAGTCCTTGTTTGAGAAAGGCAAATCACTCTAGATAGGGTGGACTGAAGTAGTTGAGTTCAACGAACTAGGATAAAAATACTTGAGTTTTTACTTCTAAGTTTTTATCTTCATACTTATTCAACCCCCCTTCTAAGTATTTTCTCACCTTCAGCATCGACCCACATACATCCAAATACACCACCTCTTGGTGATTATTGGTTCTACGGTCTGCATCCTTGCTGAATTTACCCTTTTGTTGTTTTGTTTGCACACATTCTTCACAAATTTCAGCTGGTATGCTGATCGATGGCATCCCCGTTACCATTTCATTCTTTTCAAAGTCTTTGAGATCTCTAAAGTTGAGATGCCCAAGATGAAAGACCACATAGACCTTCACGACTTGCTGCAGTAGAAAGACATCTTTTCTCTATAACCTTTGACTCAACCTTAAAGGTTCTATTGGCATCCATAAGCATTTTATGGACCAAAACTTTATTTTCATCCATAACATGCAATCTCTTGTTTTCCATGTGAATCTTTTAAGCCTTCTTAAGCACTTAACCAATACTTGGAAGGTTACATTTGATTCCTGTAATGTATAAGACATCTTTGATCAAGGAATGTCCATCATCCCTCCTCATGATCAAAACATCACCGATCCCATCGGCCACTAGAGTGGTGTCATCCGCAAACTTTACTTTATTCTTCATGTCACGATTGATTTTGACAAACCAATCCTTCCTTCCCGTAATATGAGTTGAACAAGTCGATTCCAAATACCACACCTCTCTACATTTAATTCCTTTCATACTTATTATGGCGTCTTCCTCTTCATACAACCGGTTAACTGCATCGTTCAATCGATCACAACTTAATTTTTCATAATTCTTTGAGCGGCTGTTGCGGTTGTCCCACAACTTATTACTGCTGCAATATCCTTTCATGATAATGACCAAGAGTGTATTTTATTCATAAAACTATTATCTTGTAACCATGACTTCATCCCCTTGAGATTCCTTCTTGTTCACATTGCACTATTTTGCAAATGACCAAACCTTTGACACTTATAACACTGCTCTTTGCTCTTGTCAAACCTCTTATTTTCACCTTTAAACTTGTCTTGACCAACATTTTTGTTGCAGCTGTTCTCACCTATTTGACAAGTCGAATTCTTTGAATTTTATGTCTCTCTTCCACCAAAATTATGAAAATTCCCTTTACTCTTCATGGACCATTTCCTTTCGATCTCTTATTGTTTTTGTTGAAACGAGCTTGCAAAACAATCTCCACCTTTTCCATATCATTATTTCTCTCCTCCATCCTTTTCCCATGAGCCTCAAGAGAGCTTTACAACTCCTCTTTGCTCATCGTTGCAAGATTCTTTGATTTCTCAATCACCACAACTACATTGTCAAATCTTGGTGTTAAAGAATGTAAGATTTTTGCGATAATATATTGCTCCATAACAACTTCTACGCATGCCTTCACTTGATTCACAAATAGAGTGATTCTTGTTATGAAATCGTTGATTGTCTTTATTTATTCCATTTGAATCAATTCGAGCTAACATTTGTAATTTTGTAACCTCGCCACTCTCGCCTTGTCAGCCCCTGCATAGGCATTCTCTAAGATTTCCCACGCTTGCTTTGGCGATTCACAATCACTTACTTTCTCAAAATTGTCACCATCAACACATTGATGAATAAAAGACAACGCCTTGAAATCTTTATTCTTCTCTTTCTTATGTGTTGCTTGTTGTGCTTATGTTACATCTTGGACAAGAGGAATAGCACTATTATTGGTCACTTCAAAAATATCTTGGTAGCCAAACAATATCTTCATTTGCTTGCACCATTTGTTGTAATTCTTTACATCAAGAATATGTAGGTTTGTAGGAATTATTGTATTGGAGACAAAATTTATGTTGCACACTAGGTGTTTGTGGATCTGAACCAGATTCTTGATGCCAAATGTTGGAACAAGAAACCACAAGTTTGATGAAAAATGGTGGAGAAATTTTGAATGTGGAGAGTGAAAGAGGAAAGTTAAGAGAGAGAGAGAGAGAGAGAGAGAGAGAGAGAGAGAGAGAGAGAGAGAATTGAGGGTGAGAAGTTATGATTGCATTAACCTAGGATGAAAATGCATCCTATACATTTATGCAAGAGTTACAATGTGATTGTGAAACAAAATACCAAGTAAAATATCAGAAAAGCACAACATTCGGGCTCGTAACCGGTTACACCTGACATGAAAAAATAAAATCCTTTCAGTTGTAACCGATTAACACAATAGATTAACCAGTTACAACAATGAAAACACCAATTTTCTGCTACTTGGATGAGCTTCTGACCTTGCTGTAACTAATTAACATGGGGTGGTAACCGATTAACTTTGTTACTTAAGTATTCAAGTATGCCTCCTATAATATTCAAGTATTCACTTGAAGATTTTTTCTCAACCGACTACAAACGAAAGATGAACTAGCAAAACATGAAATTATCTTAGGGTCTCATAACACGATATGTCCATTATGCTTTGGTGAATCCGAATCTCATATCATCTTTTTCTCTATTATGTCAAAAAGTTATTTTTGTTTGGTGCAAAATTATGGATTTGACTAGTCTTAGATACCTTTCTCCGTGTGGCAACATTTTCCTCTATGTTAGGCAGATTAGTTTGACATAAAATCGAAAGGCAACATTAAAAAAGAGTTTCAATTGTTTTTTTAGTTAGCAACGGTTAGAGCCATTTGATTATTGGGTAATGATATTCTTTTTAATGTAGGCAAAAAAAATGTCAATGATTTAGTGTTTTTTTTGACAAATCTTTGTCTTTTGGATTGAATTTGTGCTAGATTTAAGGATGTTTTGTGTGTGATAAAATTGTTTGGTTTATTAATTCTCTTGTTAATTGTATTCGTTAATTCTATTTTAAATTTTTTGCTGTCCTATTTCGTTTTTCTCTTATATTAAGGTTGAATAACAATATGCTCCCTCTAAATTTGCTCTCTATAATTATTTGTCATCCTTATCATTTTGCTAAAATTGACATTTTCTTACCAACAACAAGTCGGCGTTTAGTTATTATTGCACAAAAAACAACAAAGCTTTCTTGTTTCACTTTCACCAAAATAAACTCCAAAAATACTTTCTCTTTTTTGAAAAGCCACAAAAGAAAATATTCTCTTATATTAACTCAAATATTTACATGACCACTAAATACTTTTAGTTTTCTATTTTTTTAAAATAAAAATTTGATTAATCAACTTAAAATTTTTTTTTTCTTATGTTTTATTCTTCTTTTTATTTTAAAATAAATTTTGATGATATGATATATTTAGGTATTTATTTTATTTTCCAATTTTCCAATTTCATTCACATTCACACACGCACGCTATCATTGACATAACATTAACACCAGGTAGAAAAAAAAGGGTTGCGTTTCTGGGTTTTGGAATTTTCATTCAGAAATAGCCCTAAATCAAACCCACCACAATCACCATCATCGTCAAGCTCAAAACTTTCACATCTACGATCATTGAATTCGTGATTTCAATTAGAATCGTGTATTTACATTTTTGAAATTTGATGGCAAATCTGTACGTGAAAGCTGTGCCACCTGCGGATCTGAACAGGAACACCGAATGGTTTACGTATCCTGGTGTTTGGACTACCTATATCCTCATCCTGTTCTTCTCGTGGATCCTCGTTCTCTCTGTGTTTGGGTGTTCGCCGGGAATCGCTTGGACAATTGTTAATCTCGCTCATTTTCTTGTATCGTCCTTTTTTACCCTTTTCTCTTTGTTTTTATTTTGATTGTTTTTGTTTTTGGTTTTGTTTTGAATTGTTAGAATTGGAATTTAATTGAATTTTGTGTTTGATTTGGTTTTCTTTTTTGTTGTTTTCCTGATTTGCCCCCTGATGATTTATGATTATGACTTATTTGGAAACCTTGTAGTTCAAGGTTTTATTTTTCAGTGTGTTTGTTTAATTTGTTTTGGGTTTTTAGTAATTGTTTAATTGAAATGTGTTGATTGTAGTTTTGATGGATGAATGTATGAATTTCATGTTTCTTAAAAGTTAATTGTGCTGGACTTGCAAAGGTTTTGGATTCAGAATGCGTAGTTAGTTAGAAACAATAACATAGAGTAACCTTACAAAATTCTATTGGAAGTTAACAATACTTTCTTTAACAACCTATTCCGGAAAATTGAAGATACAAGGATCTATCCTCCGGACAGCCCTACATTTTCTTACTCTTGTGCATTCCCTCTGCTATATGCATAGGAATTGTCTGGTATTTATTCTTCTTAGTCTGTTCCTACACCATTCTTGGCCTCTCATTGTGTCATAGTTTGGGAAGATGTTGGTCAGAGTAGTAAAAAATGGTGCTATTCCAATATAGGGGAGCAGAGTGGAGGCTGACCGCTATGGGAAGAGCCTTAGCGGTGCAGAACACTATAGGGTAAATAGCGGGATAGCCGAGCAGAGCGGTTCTCGGCTCGGAGCGGTTTCTGGTCCGCCATCCTTTTCCCCTCTAAAAAACAGGAATTGCCTCTTAAATTTACAACGTTTTAAGGATAATTTTGGGTTTTTCAATCAAATTTGAGTATAGACTCAATCTTAACCTTCCTTCATAGTTGTTTATGCACTTCAAGAGTCATTTGTGCTTTGATTTATGAATATTTTATTAGTTGAGCTATTTGTTTCATTTTACATTAAATATATGTTTATAGTCATTATGTGTAATTTATCCAAAAAATAATCAAATAGAGTGGTCATCCCGCTAAACTCTATCCCGCTATCCCACTTCTGCGGTCGGCAGCTCCACACCACTATCCAGGAATGGCTACTCTGACGTCGGTTCAATGCTATTAGAGTATTTTCTTGGAGTCTCCAATGTCTCTTGTGGGACTCTTCTTGTCAATGGTTGTGATCATGAGTGACTGGGTTTGCGCCTAATTACTGACCAAACATTTTCTGTATTTTTTCGCGAGCAAGTGCCCATTATGCTTTACAGATGTTTATTAGGAAGATTGTGTGTTTTGAAATGTAATTTTTAAGAAGACGATTTTTTATGTGTTTGTTTATGTGATTCTTTAACTACACATGATTTTAAGGTGCTGTAATTTTCAGTTTCCCTCTTTCTTGCAATATTCTAAATGTTTGTACTTGCCTAACCTCTGTTTGACTGGATCAAGCTACAAATTAATATATTTTGTTGTCAGTTACTATTTATGAATGTTATAATAATTTGATCTCTCTACATGGCTTGATTGATTATGTTATGTCCATCAGGTAACATATCACTTTTTCCACTGGAAGAAAGGAACTCCGTTTGCGGATGATCAGGGGATCTACAACAGATTAACATGGTGGGAGCAGGTCGACAATGGACAGCAGCTCACTCGTAACAGGAAGTTTTTGACAGTTGTTCCTTTGGTTCTGTAAGTTCTCCATTTTCATGCCTGCGTTTGTTTTAAGCGGTGTTTGTTCCTGCTGATATCACAGGGTTTTTATTTTGTACAGTCGTGTCATATAAACAATAATTGGTGTGCAGTGATTAATGTAGTGTCTACTCTGATGCAAGCAAGTGTGTTTGTGTCTTCTTGTGATCAATTTTCGTAAGTATTTTGGGATTGATAGCATTAACTAGAGTGAAACTAGTTAAAATTTGCTTATATTTTAGTAAAAAAGAATAGGCAACAATAAATAAGAAAGCCTCATTAACAAGGTTCAAAAGTAGAAACAAAGTAAATACACGACAAATAAACAGGTTAAAGCCAATCCCTTTGATATTAAAGGGACTAGTGAGACCGTAGCATATTTGTTATCTACACAATCTTTTCCCCATTGTTCCCACAAATAGAAAGGTCAAAATTTTTCGACTTTTTATTGACAAATTTGGTGGATAGTTATTAGTAGAGGTGTTTGCGGTGTGGTTTGGGTGGTTTTGTCGCTAAACCACCTAAACCGTGCGGTTCGCTTGACTTTTAGAAATAAAACCGAACCAAACCAAACTAATGCGGTTTGAGTTGGTTCAGTTTTTTACAAAATTTTTATTGAACCATACATACACATATAGAGGACAATGTAACTTTGTGTTTAGTCTTTCATACATTACCAAATAACAACAAAACTCATCATATATGAATAACAACTTCCATTTAATATACAAAAATCAGATTAGACAAAAGTAAATAAAAAACATCAAATAGTGGCATAAAACAATATCAACATTATAATGAAAAAAACCTAGAGGAATGGAGAGATTAGAGAAGATGAAAAAGGAAGAATAGGAAAGATGAAAGATTAGAGAAGAGGTGCGATAAAAACGTAATTGGAAGAAAGAACGGTAGCATAAAAATGAGAAGATGAAAAAAAAGAACATAAGATAGGAGATATTAGAGAAGAGGCGAGATGTACTCGACAAAGAGGATGAAAAGAAGATGCTTACTGCTGAAGATATTTGAGAAAACTGAAACTGAAACCATAAGTGTGAGGAAGAGAAAATCGTTCGTAATCGTTAGGCTAAGGCATAATAGATTTGGATGTGGACTAAGTGAATTTTGGATTGTGACATAATGCGGTTTGGTTTGGTTTGATTCGGTTTGTAAAATACAAACTGCAAACCGAACCAAATTGCGCGGTTTTGTTTAAAAATGACCCGAACACATCCGAATGCAGTTTTTTGCGGTTTTCGGTTCGGTTCGGTTAGCGATTTTCTATTGGGCCAGTTCGGTTTAGAACACCCCTAGTTATTAGTTACACATGTAATGCACCAAAGGGAGGAATGGAAATAAAAAGTGCAAATAGATGTTTTGGAATAGAAAGTTATATCTGATACAAGGTCCACTTTCAATGTTTAATAGGACATAGAGTGAATAGATCTTACTGACAATTATATAAACAAATATTGATTGTGTTTATAATCTTATTAGCAAACAAATTAGTGCACAAACAGGGAAAGAGTTAAATGAAAAATCGAAATGAATTAAAACCAGCGAAAAAACTCAGGAAAACAAAATGACAGCGTTTTGCATGCCAAATGCTTCAATGAACAACATCTATAGCACATTGCAAAAGGAACTTTCCGTAGCTCTAGCAAAATCTATGATTTGGTCTGCTCTAGGTTATGAACACATTTTTGGAAACTTCCTCACAGGGGGGTTGGCTTGCTTGCCTAACTATGTTGTCTTGTTTTGTACTGATTAGTATTGTTGAAATTTCCATTATGCATCACTTTATGTCTCTATCTAGATAGTTGCTGAGCATTCCAAGATTAGTCCCATAACGCCTGAGTAGTCATTCTCGGATAGTGGCACGGAGCGGCCGCCCTCAAAAGTGGGATAGCTGGATAGTTATAAACGGGATGACCGCTCTATTTGATCATTTTTTGGATACATTACATATAATAGTTATAGACATATATTTAATGTAAAATTAAACAAATAACTCAACTCATGAAATATTCATAAATCAAAGCACACTTGACCCTTGAAGTTCATAAACGATTATGAAGGAAGGTTAAAGTTGAGTCTTGACTCGAATTTGATTGAAAAACCCAAAATTACCCTTACATTGTAAATTTAAGGGAACTGCTCTGCCCCGCTATCCCACTATTTACCCTATAGCTTCCGCTATAGTGTTCTACATGGCTAAGGCTCTTCCCATAGTGTTCGGCCTCCACTCTTGTCGACTATAGCGGGATAGCGCAGCTATTGACTACTCTGCATAAGTGTCCTACACGACTAAGGCTCTTCCCATAGCGTTTGCCTCCACTCTTGTCGACTATAGCGGGATAGCGCTGCTATTGACTACTCTACATACACTGCATAACACATTGCATTTTTTTTTTCTATTTCTGGTGACACTGTCCTAATGAGAGAGTCAAGAGAGGTGAGGATTAGCCACATGCAACATGTAATCTGTAAGATTCAAGTTGGTTGGATGAAATGGAGAAATGCATATGTTGTTTGTGATTGAAATATGTCTATCAAGTTTCAAAGAAAATTCTACTTGAACTATTATATTCTTATGTTACTCTGGCACTGAATTTTTTTGTTGTGTGACCAATTTTTGCATTGAATGTTGATGGTAAAAAGCTAAATCATCGAAACTTGTATCACAAATTAAGTAGCTTATTCATAATTAATCTCAAGATTCACTACGCTTTAATATCAAATGAAGTAAAGCTTAGTTCAACACTTAAACTAGTCTTATTTCTGAATCTTGAAGAGTCTTATTTCTGAGTCTTCTTATTTGATGGCAAAAGAAGAGTCATACCAAATGGCTTTTATTTGATGGCAAAAGAAGAGTCATACCAAATGGCTTTTATTTGATGGCTGGAGACCTAATAATGGAATAATCCCAATTTTGAATAGTCAGTTATATAATTCAATTTTTTCTCCTACTAGTGCTTAAAAGTCAGTGTTATTCACCTTTTGCTTCTTCTCATTGACAGGTACTTGATAGCCTCACACACAACCGACTATGAACATCCAATGCTGCTCTTCAACACATTTGCCGTGATCGTGCTAGTTGTCGCAAAGTTCCCAAACATGCACAAGGTCAGGATATTCGGAATCAACGCCGATAAGTAATAAGTGTTTCTCTGTATCCATGAAACTATGGCTGTTATAGTAGAGCTTATGAGCCTTCTCTTGTTCTGGAAAAAAAGCTGCACCTTTGTATAGAAAAGGCAGAACTGTGGAAGGATTGCTCATAATCATGTTTTGTTGCCAACTGTTTAATTTTTTATTTGTAAGCTGCTTCTTCTAAGGTATTATATTCAACAAACAAATAAAATATGTTGAGTTTATTGTTTATGTACAGTAGAGAAATACGTGTACCAGATATTATAATGGTGCTTTAAAATTAGTAGTAAGTACCTTTCTTTTATTAAAGAAAAACTCGGATACAAGAATCATCCTATGCATTAGTATCAATTTTCGTTGTTTCAATGATAACAAATTTAAATGATTTAAGTTAAGAGGTTTTTGTTTCAATTACTTTTCCTTCCCCTACACAACCACACATGTCTGTAACCATTCATAACCTTCTTCATGTTTTTTCTATCACTAAAAACCTTATTAGTGCGATGAGGTTTTCTCATGATAACAACATTTTTTTTTTCTTTTCAGTTTATTGCTAGTGTTTGTCTTGTTAAATCTCAAGAAAGTGATGACATTCTTCATGCAAAATACTAACTCCATTTTTTAAACGAAATATAGGTTTCACATTTGTTGGATTTTAACGACGATTTCCTTTTAGCTCATTCATTTTTTATATTTCACATTTGTTGGATTTTAACGACGATTTCCTTTTAGCTCATTCATTTTCAAGAAGTGGAATATCTTATGAATACATCTTCATTAACTTTAGAGTCAAATTTTTTAAGATTATCCTTTCGATTATTAAGTACAAAGCATTTAAGATTATCCATTCGATTTTTAAGTACAAAGCATTTGCTTCTAAAGACATGTATATGAGAGACCTTTCGATTATTAAGTACAAAACATTTAAGATTATCCATTCGATTATTAAGTACAAAGCATTTGCTTCTACAGACATGTATATAAGAGACATTAAGCTTCATTCCTTTATACAATTCACAGGGCATCAATTTTAAAATTGGTCTCATCAGACACAATTTATTACATAGAAAACAATGCCTACAACATCCATCCAAAATCAATTTTAAAATTGGTTTTATCAAGACACAATTTCTTACATAGAAAACAATGTCTATAACATCCATCCAAAATTATTTAGTAAGGTTAGTCTCCTTGAGCATCGTCATCGCATTGAAAATTTGTGTAATGGAGAAAGTGTTTTGAATTCCATTCTCATTATAATACTTTTTAAATTTCTCATTATAGAACTCGCCATCATGATCACTACAAATCAATGCAATGTTTAATCCTTTCTCGTTATGGATTATCCTAGTAAGTTTTTGAAAGGCAGCAAACACGTCTCTTTTATGAGATAAATATATTCTTCATGCATAGCGAGAGTAGTCATCCACAAATATACGGGCATATAGATTTTCACCAAATCTTTTGGTTCCAGATGGGCCAAAGAGATCCATGTGGAAATGTTGTAAGGGTCGGTTTTTGAAAACAACATTTTTAGATTTAAAACAAGATCTTACTTATTTCCCTTTTTGGCACACATCACATAATTAGTTTTTCACAAAACAAATGTTTGACATACTAATCACTAAATCCTTGCAGACCAAATTGTTTGGGTGGTTATTCTTCTATGTCATAGCCAAGATTCATCCTTGTTACTAAAAAGACAAACATGATTAGAATGAGTCCTGTTTAAATTTACGGTGTAGGTGTTTTCACTTCTAGAGTAGGTAAAAATAGTTTGATCGAATTTGGTTTTGATAACTATGCATTCTGAAGAATAAAAAGTTGCATGATTACCTTTATTTCATAATTGACTAATACTTAGCAAATTATGTTTTCAACCCTAAACTAAAAGAACCTCCCCAATTATTGGACCAGAGAACTTACTAACGATATCAATACCAATGATTTTCCTTTTGTAGGCATCACCATATGAAACAAAGCCTCTTTTTTTATGAGAGAAAGAGGAGAACAAAGTGTTGTCTCCGGTCATGTGCTTTGAACAATCGCTATCGAGATACCACTTAGCGTTTCATACTATAGAACACTCCTGCACAAGAACTCAAATCTTAACTTTTGATACCCAAATCATTTTGGATCCTTTAATGTTAGTTTTGATAAATATTCCCATTGAGTTTTTCATAAGGATCATATTTGCAGAAATATGCAATATACATTCTTTTTATTTTACGTTCGTGATGTTTTCCATAAAAATATGAAGGAGGATGACCATCTTTACTTTCATGACTATTCTTAATGAAAAAAAAAAGAGCAACATGGTAATTTATATTGCAATAGTTGCATTCAAGAGTTTTGCATTTGGGAGTTTTATGATCATGTCAAATTTTGTCAAACTTTTTAACATTATTAGAAGGTTTATAACCTAAGTCGACCTTATTGTACAATGCTCTTTGATTTTGAAGAAAGAGATTCAAATTGTCTATTACTCTCAAAATCTTTCAAGTGTGTTTTATAAATTCTTATTTTCATTTTTTAAAATGTCACATTGATTGAACTTATCAGATTTAACGAATACTTCGTGAGAAGAGGAAAATACTTGAGCTGTAAATTTTTGTCTTTCTCAAAGAGTTTCTACTTTTTCTATAAGATTTTGATTTTCATCAAGGAAGAACATAATTTCTCTAGAATCGGAGACAATTTGTTTCAACTTACTCGTTTCTTTATTTAACTTCTTACAAATATGAAACAAACCATAATAAGAAAAGTTGAAAGTTACCTCATTATCTTTGTGATATGCTATGAAACATATATTGGCTTCTTCATATGAGAATTTTGTGTCATTGTCGTCATAGAAAATGTAAGATTTCCTTTTCCTTCCTTCCTTCGACTTTTTCACAATTTTGTTTTTTCTTCTCAATTTGAGGGACATTGGTCTTATATGTCATTTATTCCCACATTGAAATCATGTAGGAGTGAATGAATATTTTCCTTCGTTTTTCCTGTCATTCTTTCTGTCTTTCACGCTTCATGAATCTCTTAAAGTTCTGCAATATTAGTGTCATTTCTTCATCGGAGTCATAATCATTTTTCGTCTTGAGCATTGAGAGCTAGAGTCTTCTTCTTATTTCCTTCTTCATCATTAACAAGTATTTTTAATCTCATCTCATATTCTTGTAATTTTTCAAATAAACTTGCAATGTTCATTGTTGATAAATCCCTAGATTCAAAAATTGCAGTGACTTTTTGTTGCAATTATAGTTTAGACATTTAAGGACTTTTACAATCAAGTCATCATTTTGAAAAGTTTTTCCAAAAGTTCTCATGTGACTCACGATATTAGTGAATTGTTTTTGCATGTCATAAATGTTCTTTTTAGGTTTCATTCTAAAGTGCTCATCCTTATGGGTCAGTGTGTTTAACCTCAACCTCTTTACTTCAACAGTGCCTTCATAGATAACTTGGAGAGTATCTCACGTTTCTTTTGTAATTTCGTAATAAAAAACACACAAAAACTCATCAAAACTAAAACCAATAGTGATGATTGTTTTAATAACCAACTTAGAGACCACTATCATATTAGTCTTTTATTTGTTCAAAACAAATCACATGAGTAATTTTCATTCGTTAATAACAAATTTAGCGACAACTATAAGATTTTTGCAGTTTTTACAATTTATTTTATAAGATATTAATATTAAAAGTAATTTATTTGTTGTTAGTGAATTTTTTTACTTACAAATCAGAATATTATTTTATGTAAAAAGTTTTGCAATCTCCATGCTTTTAAAATTAGTTTTTTTCCCACAATAATTTCATTGAAAATTAAATTAATTGTCGAGATGATGATGTATATAGGTTTGAGAAAAGAGAACCGTTATATATTATTTCTGTCACTGCTTCCAGGAAATTCTTGATTTTAGTCAACTATGGATATGAAAAAGTGTGTGAAATTAAAATTAGAAAAACCATGGGGTGATAGAATATTTGTATCTAGTCTATAAAATAAAATACTTAGCTTCAAAGTTAAGAATTTTTTGTGCGACAAGTTTGATGGCGCTGACTGGTGTGGAAATTGGAAGACAAGAATTCACACCTTGTTGAAAATGTAAGCATATTTCAATTTAATATTAAATTAAAAAAATGGTGTACTAACTTATTTTAACGGTAGAGACATTAAATTCAAGAATAAGTTTAAATGCAATTTTAGTTTTTTTATTTCGTTATTTTTAATTTTTAGTCACTCTTTAAAAAATTCAGTCTTTTGATCATTATATTAATTTTTTTTTGTTGATTTTTTTTATCTCCTTCCACTTTTATGTAGGAGACACCACAAAAAGACTCACATGATCTTAGAGTATGTGGCGCTACTTTATTAAATGCACTTACGTGAAAATATTAAATTAAAATTTTATTATTTTATTTTTTAGTTATTTTTTAATCATTTAAATATTAAAAATTATTTATTTCTATTATTATCACTATTATTATTATTATTATTATTATTATTATTATTATTAAACAATGACCAATATAAAACTCTAAACTAGTGCCTTCCTTGTGGCGTTTGTAAATGTAGTCCGTCATTTTTTTCATTAATTGGTTGTCATTCCATCGTCTCCAATTTTAGACAAACCCTAAACTTAGGATGTCACCTACATCATCCTCATCAGAAACAATCATGTCCCATTTTTAAGCAAGTAATGACACAAAATCTCATTCTATCTGAGACAAATGTAGGTGTGATATTGATTCACAATTGATGATATCATGAAACAATGCTAACCTAGGATATCATTTTTACAGGTGTGGGATGTACAATGTTAATGTTTTGTAACTATTCCATTCAAAGTTTATTATGTGTGATTCAAAAATCGTTGAACTTGTTCTTCTTCTATATTCTTTATAGTTTTATGGGCACAAAATGTGAAGTCATTTTGTTTGGGATGATGAAGAGATGACCTCAAAAACAAAAGAATTGATTTCTTCATTGCATCAAAGATTAAGCGTAGAGATGGTTAAGGTGAATGAAGGCAATCTCAAAGAGGATGAATTGAAGATGAAAATATTTTTTTTAATATGCAGTTGAAGTTTACATTTGTCATAAGCTCTGTGTTGTTAATAAGACTACTTGCAACGAGTGTAATGGAATATGACTAGTTGTAAAGCTGTTGTCAACTAATATTGTTCCAAAAAGTGTAACGAAGTTAAAACAAACCTATTGTAACTTATGTATCAATTACTTATGATTGAAAAATATGTTTTGATTATGACTATTTCCAGAACAATATTAACTGGTATAACTGTGTTATAAGTTTGTATGAACTAGACTGATTACAGGGCAATTTGCGTTAACTGGTATAAGTTCTAAAATAATGCTGACTGCATTATTACAGGTATAAGTTCCAAAACAGTCTAACTGATTATGACTATTTCCAAAATAATGTTAACTAGTATAAGTTCCAAAACAATGTTAACTACATTATTACAGGACATGTTTACCAAACTAGTTACAAGGTTATCAAACCAATCTGACTCCATTATTTCAAATCATGCTTACCAAGCCAGTTATCATGTCATGTTTGACTGCATAATTTCAGGACATGTTTACCAAGCCGTTTACAAGGTCATGTTTATCAAGCCATGTTTACATACCATTACTTTTTAAGACGTGACATTTTTACAAAGCCATGTTTACATGCCATTAGTCTTTAACATCGACCAATATAAAACATTTATTAGGCCAATATTGTAGGCCGACTTGATTGAATTAAGACATATGATAAAATAAAAAAGTAAAACGGTAAAACAAAAAATTGACTTGAAACATGAAAATTAACTTATAACATTTAGAATATGTACTTGTTCATTACATCAAAAGGATAAGTTTCAATAACATGAAAATGACAGCAAATTGACATAAACATCATTAAAATCTCTCTCTCTCTCTCTCTCTCTCTCTCTCTCTCTCTCTCTCTCTCTCTCTCTCTCTCTCTCTCTCTCTCTCTCTCTCTCTCTCTCTCTCTCTCTCTCTCTCTCTCTCTCTCTCTCTCTCTCTCTCTCTCTCTCTCTCTTGCTTCTTTCCACTCTCGGTTGCACATGTCATTTCCTTCTTCGTATTTCCACCTGTTGGAATTACCCTGTCATCAATCCTCTTTCCCTTAAAATTTCGCTTATTATCCCCCATGGCCCCACCCTTATGAAAAATAACTTTTGTAAGCTTTCTAGGAAGCACATGTGCATTTCTAGGCTCATCATTGAACTATTTTCACACATTTTTGGGATGAACATTTGCCTTTCCCATCATTGGTGGGTTGATTGCTACTTGGCCATCCAAAGACTACAATTGTGGCCCATTGGTATGGTAGATTATATGTGAGTAAGTGCTTTTGAATGTATTCTTTCCCCATACAAAAAGTAATACACATGTTATGCATAAAACAAGCAACATTTTTAAACATAAATTTTTTAGTTGGTTCTACATGCACATTCCTCTTGGCAAGCCATTATTTCTTTGCTTTCCTATTATGTGCAGTTCTATGACATGTGTATTCATCAAATTGACTAACAACTTGTCAAAAATAGTTCCCAACCCTCTTACTATTCTCATGTAAAACTTACAATTTTCCATACAATTAATTACCATTCTCTTTCCATCATTTTTCTCGAGGAAAACATTTTGGTTAATCTTCATTTCATAGTCCTTCAAAGCTTCTCTCACAATCTCTTTGTTGTTAAACACCATATATAATTAAAATTCCAACCCTCACAACTTTTATAAGCTGGAAAATTCTCATGCTCCTTAACATCTCCACTTTTAGGAGGTGTATGTAGTTGATCAGAATCATAAACATCATCATCATCACATGCCTTTTTTCATAGATATTAGAATAACTGAACTTTTCACCATAGGGGAGGACTGTGGCCCAATCCAACTCAATAAAATCCTCACTACACTCATACTCACTATTACTAAAACTGTCTATGACAACATCACTTCTAACATAGTCAACATCATGATCACAATATTGTATTTTATCACCATTTCCAACATCTATTTCATCATTATCATCATTTCCTTTTGTTTTTCTTAATCATTAACATCATTTCTTTTTTGTACTTCATCATCAACATTCTCACTTCATTTTTGAACCTCATCAATATTCTCACTTCTTTTTTGTACTTTATCAACATCAAATTTGGACGACAATCACCATTAATATGTACCATATCAGGTTTATCAATGGTATGCTTTAGATACACATCTACCAACTCAAATCCATCAACTTGTTCAGAAAATTTATACACACCAATATCGCAATTAAAAGGTATAAGGTCACGAGAAAATATAAACCTAGGGTTCCAATACCACATACACTTAATGTTAGTATATCCCTCCTTTTTAATCAAACCTTCCATCTGCATATATGACATATGATTCATATCCCATTTCCAATTCATTTAGGAGGTTTGTCCTTTAATGTACCATTTAACAAGGATGCGTACTAATTTACCCCTATGATGAATTCATAACCTAATTGTTTGAGTTTGAGGTGGTATGAATAAGAAATTAAAAGGCATAATCAAAATAAACAATTGCACTTGCACAATAGAATGGAAATCAGAATAAACAATTAATATAATGGGACAACAATTAGAATAAAAAAATTGTATGCATATGGGACAACGTAAAAATCATTTTATTCAAAATACCAAATGAGACCACATGTTTCAGAAAGGGGAACATTCGTTTCAGAAAAGGGAACATTAGTTTCAGAAAGAGGGCAGAACGACACAAAACCCTTAACTCAGAAAAGTATAATATCACATACCTCAGATATAGTTTCACTTATTCCTTGCCATTCAATGACTCGTAAGGGATATTCATCATGCCTCCTCTTCGCGGTTAAATGGTTATAAGAAAAAGATTTGAAATAGAAAAGTTTTGAAGATGTGAGACAAAAATGTAGGATAGGGTGTACCTTAGATTATGGTTGGTTGGTTGAAATTGAACTTCAAAGCTTCCTTAACGATGGATTTTTTTGGATGACTACTAAGGGATCTGCCTCCTCAAAACTAGGGTTCAAATGAGAACTACGAGGATGAATACGAAAGGTGAGAAATGAGTGATGTAAGAAATCTGGGTTTAACTTAAATTAAACACTTACTAAAGATTAAAAGCATTAATGATTTAATTTTAATTGCATTGAATAATCATTTTTTAAATTTGATATTACTAGGTAAGCACTTTTAATGATGTGGCGCCACATAAGTATTTTGAGGTGCGACATACACAAAATTGAAAGGGGACAAAAAAACTCAGAAAAAGTTTAATACATCAATCAAAAGGTTGAGTTTTTAAAAGAGGGACTAAAAATTTAAAAATAACAAAATAGGGGGACCAAAAATACATTTAAGCCTTAAAAATATTTGACCTTTTTTTATAATAGTACTTAAAGTAACATTAATAATTGGTTGTAATGTATTTCTTGATATTAATTTCAAGAGCAATATTTTCCTATAGGATTTTTGGTCGAGAAGATTAATAGCTTCAGAAGTGATGCTAATACATTCCTTGATACACCTTCCATGAATGAAACCCTTTTGATTCTCACTAATGATTTTAAGAGTCATAATAGTTAATATTTCAGTAATAACTTCAGTGATGAAAGTTTTCAAAGATACGTGCCTAAATTGACAAACTTTGTTAGCACCATCTAACTTAGAAATAAGGATAATTCTATTAGAGTTTAAGTTAAGAAGGATTCAACCATTAGTAAAAAATTGTTTCACATATTTGTAAACATCATGGCCAATAATATTCTAATATGTTTTTGATAGAAGAAATAACTATACCCATCACGAGATGGAGTGAAGGAGCCATCAAGATTGAACGCCGTACTTTTAACTTCTTCTAGGGTAGGCACTTTAGTGGGCATGACGTTATCTGCCTCAATGATTAGGGAGGGAATGTTGTTTATGATAATAAAGTTGCTAGTGCTATTGATGGATTCAAATGCACATGAATTTTTGTAATAAGAAAGGGCACCTAGTTTACATTATGTGAATTATATAGAACTTGGTGTTAATGAATTATATTAGCTATCCCTTGATAAGATTGTCTAATCTTTACAAGTCTGCGGAAGTAGATGATCTTCATATCTCATTCGTTGATCCACTTAACTCTAGATTTGTCCTTCCAAAATTGTTGTTAAATATTTAGATCTTTATCCATATTATTCTGTGCATTATTTTGCTCAATATTGAGCTCATCACAGCGGCCCGTGTTGCTGACTTAAGATTGAATAATTTCAAGATCATCCATAACTTTGGTCACATTGTTGTTAAGATCACCAAACATATCTTTGTTCTAATTTCTAAGAATTAGCTTAAGAGTTTCAGTTTTTGCGAGAGAATGAACATATGACAACCAATAATTTGGTGACTCTCAATGACTTTCATGAAACCTTCACGAGTTGTCCATATTTATGAATTTGAAAGGTGGGGATAATCTATTATTGTTGGGGAGGGTCAAAATAATCGAGTGATGACTCGAGTGACATATAGGTAAAGTGAAATAATTGATATACTTCAAAGTGTTGAGCCATTTCATATTGCAAATAACTTTATCTAGTCTATTGAGATGTGGGCTAAGCCTCTCCTACCATTGGACCAAGTAAGAAAATTTTCATAGATGTCTAAGTAGATCAAACTATTTGAGTCAAACCAACATTATAAGTCATCACAAAAAGTCTTATTGGAAATTTATATAAACTAAATTTGTATAAATCACTACTACAAATATACCCACTTTACCTTAGACGCGAAAGTGATTAAACCTCAGTTATAGAGGAGAGGTAATGAAAGGTGTCGTGAAAATTTGTCACTTTACCCCTCAGTTATTGCAACACCTAGAGGTAAAGTGTTCTTTGCCTGGGTTCGATCCTCAACTTCTGCATTTTTTTTCATTTTCAGAACTGGACGACACACCCAATATTTTTTCTTGGTTATTTGAGAAATCAAGGTAATAGAGTTGTATTACTACCCCAGTTTATAATAATAACTGTGAAGAAAACATTGTTATTTTTTTTCTATATTTTGGTTTGAACCTGTATTAATGAACCATATTTTGGCCATTTCTAAAATAGATGCATTATTACAAAACCATGTTAAGACCATTTCTGAAACATATACTTTGTATCTTTTATCCATTTTTCAAATAGAATCATTGTACAAAAAATATTAATTGTTTACACCATTTGCAAAGCCAAAATGGCATAGGTACACCTTATAATTTTACAACAAAATAAAACTAAAACAAATGATTCACAAAAAAAAAAAACAATAACCAAAATGAAAAGTGTTGTAGGCCAACCAAAAGTCCTCTTCTGTGATTTGTCACCGGTCCTTAAGCACCTGTAAATTGAACCATATTTGAAACCAATTAAGATAACCAACAACAACAACATTAAACCTTTAGTAAAAAGAATATAAAAAGATAAATGAGTAAATATATATTACTTCATGATATAAAACATTTACTTACTAGTTTTATTATACCCCCTATTGATGATGATAACGAATAACATGCACATCATCATCATAATTATTTTTTTCTGATGAGAGACATACATGTGTTCCAAAAGAGGAGGTATCAAAATTTAAATCTTAATTTTCATCACTATCAAGAATATATTTTCCTTGTAAAACAATTGACAACCTTATGTTAGAAAGATCAGTGACATAAAAACTTGTTTTTATTGGGATGCCATGATGAATGATTCGTTCATATATGTCATCTTTCGAAGATCAACTAGTGTAAATCCTAATTCATCAATTTCTACACCAGTGTTTCTATCAATCCACTTACACTTAAATAAAGACACTTTAAAAGTAACGTAATCAATATCCATAATCTCTCCAATGACCCCCAAAGTACGCTCTAGTTTCCAATACAAGACTCTTATCTTTCGAACTAGAGAAGTACATGGAATCAACTTCAACCATAACCCCACTATTTTGCACGGTACTACGACCATCCTTTGATTTTGTATAGAATGGATATTTAGTAATGTTGTATGCACTCCAAGTTATTACATTAAAATTAGACATATGTGACATCCATTTAATAATCTCCGATGCACTAATCCCTTTAGAAACCCTTTCACTAAACCAAGTTATGAAAGTTTTGTTATGCTTTGTCAATATTTTTTCACTCATCCGAGGAAATTTTTCCTTGATAAAACTTTTGTGAATGGCCAAGTAAGGTTGAACTTCACTAACATTATTCAATATATGCAAATGTGCTTGAAGAACTACACCTCGTTCAAATTTCTTAATATTTAAACCTTGAATAACTCTACCATTATACCTTCCATCACGACGATACTCGAGAATTCCTATAAAGTTCGATTCTGACAAATAGTTTGTAAAAAAATCAACAGCTTCTCGGTGATGTACCATTCAACGATCCAAGCTTCCGAATGATGATGATTCTTTGTATACCCTTTAAAGATCTTCATGTATTGCTATACCAGTTACACCCACTGTAAATAAATTGGACAGAAAAAATTCTAATCTCCTTTACTAGATGAATATTTAAGTGAACCATAATGTCAAAAAATGATGGAGGGAAAAACATCTCTAATTGACACAAGATAATTGCAGCCTCATGTTCCAACTCATCTAAATTTCCAAGTTCAATGACTTTACTACATATAGCGTTGAAGAATAAGTACAATTTGGTTATAGTTAACCTTATATTTTTTTGATAAAATTCCACGGATAGCCACTAGTAGATGTTGTTGCATCAAGACATGACAATCAGGAGATTTTAAGACTACTAATTTGAGATCATTCATTGACACGAATTTCTTCACATTTGATGATATGTAACACCCTAACAACCTTAATGCGAAATAATATGAATATAAAACAACTACACACATAGAGTGTCATGCAAACACGATATAAACCTGTTCCGTAACATAATTTAGGTAAAATATACAATAATTTAAACATTTGTCATAACATGGCCGCCTTAACATAGGCTCATTGCAGCGAAAAATAAATCGGTTGAAGTAACTATTTTTTTTTAATTATCATAACATAAAGCATGATTATAGAAAAATGAATATAACATAAACAACCTCGTGAATAATAACAAATAATAAAACAATCATTCACTTGCCTAGTGTTACAGATCAGAGTAGCAGAATCTAAATATCGCATAAAAATAAGAAAAAGAAGAAGAACAACCTCATCACCATCCTTTAGCTTCTAAGTATCTACTCATTTACCTATTCTTCTGTACCCCAAGAAGGAGCATATAACCATACAAACAAAAAGGGGGTGAAAATACGCTCATAATATATAATGGTTCTAAAGTATGCAAGGGTGACCTAAGAAAATATCAGCAATTATTCAACACCATTCACTCACATAAACCATATAGTATTCTCAATCACCAATATCACCATATTAATTCAATAATATATACAAACAATGGATGCAATGTATTAAACACCACGACTCTACAACGCATACGACACCATTATGTACAACACAAGTCCATCTTGCTCCTGAATCCCCACTACATGACCAGAGCATACCAATTCAATATTATCACCACAAATAACGTTTCATCATTTACCATCTGGAACCATCTATTCGCTCCTGAATCCACACCATCGGACCAGAGCATACAAAAATTGGACCAATGTCTGCACACCATGATGCATGACTTTTAATGACATCCAATATCACCAAAATTACCACCATATAATTATCACAATTAATGCACACCATTATAACACTTGATTAATTCAAAAGTAAATAGTAAACAACACAACTTACCTCAAAACAGCAGTCTAAACACAACATAGTCACAAAAATCGGAACCAAAATTCAATTCCAAGTAGCTGAGCGAATGACACTCATTCTGGCAGCGTGACAGGTTACCCGTCACCAAGGTGACGTTTGTCACCTCTCACACCACCTCATGTGTCATCACTATGACACTCGTCCCTCAAAGCTACTCCTATGTACCATGACGATCCACCCGTCAAGCATATGACGCCCGTCAGCACCTTAAAAACCATGAAAACCTAGTCGTCATGAGGGTGACACTTGTCACCCTGAAGCAGAACATAAATTCTGCATTTTGACTATGGAGTTCAATCCAGAACTCCAACTTCCCTTCCCAGACCCCAAGTTGAATAGGAACAAATGGGAAAGCAATATCTAATAAGAATACATTATTTATCTATCAATTAACATGCAATTCCCTCAATTAATCATGGATTTAATATGTTTTTCTCATCGAACTCACAACAACATAGAAACAACAATTCATATCATTATCACTGACAGGAACACACAAATTCCATAACAAAACAACACATAGATTTCACATAATACAACACTCAAATCATGCTATTACAAAATTTAACTCATGTTCATCAATCATTCATCAAAAAGAAGAAATTATAGAAAAATCTAATGGGATTAAGGATTTCTCTCTACCTCATCATGCATTCTACATCATATTATAAGTGATCCCCTTTTACCTTAGATTTTCCAGCAAAGCACCTTCAAGCTCTAACAATGGAGGTTCTCCATAGCCCCAACCTTGCATCTTTTCACCAAAAATTTGTTTTTCACGTACTTCTGCTTTTCTTCAAAAACTCTACTAACCTAATTATATACTCTCTAGTTTTCTACTATTCCACCTAAAATCTATTTCTTTTTCTATTTTATTTTACTTAATAAATCAAAATAATTACAATTCTAATTATTTAATTATTCTAGTCTTTTTAGCCCTTCTACCACCCCACCGACACCCTCATAATACCCTACCAATGTCCCACATGCACTTACAAACCACCACACATATTTAATTAAAAGGCACATCAAATACTTATTAATTAAAAAAATACGAAATAACTCAATTAAACAATTTAATCGAAATTCGAGATATTACAGTACCCTTGGGGAACTTTGATACCCTACAAACAATCACAAAAACTTTTTTTTTTCTTTTTTAGATAGAGTATGCCATGCATGGGAAAAATATGTTCTATTTTCTATATCTTTTTGGGCTAACTCTTGTTGTATACCCATCACCACCATAGCTTCACGAGATTTATTAATATCTTTTGTCTTGCATTTAATGTTTAGAAGTGTTCCAATCAATCAATCATATACATTTTTCTCCACATGCATGACATCAAGACATTGTCTTACATCCAGGCTAGATCAATATGGAAAATCAAAGAACACCGACCTCTTTTTCCAAATATTTTTCTCCAAGGGCCCTTTTCGTTTCTTTCTAAAGACATCATTAATGTGTTGTTGTATTTTAATATCCTTCTCAGTTAAGGGCTTTGGAGCGATACCAAACTCTTGTTTTCTATTAAAAGCTTTCTGCAATCTATGATATGGATGGTAAGTTCTTATAAATTTTAGATATTCAAGGTAAACGTTTTTTTCTTCTTCCATTTTTTAATTGGTGGAAGCATTTATCATCTTCACATATAAGACACGTTGTATGTCCCCACACCTTGGGCACTCCTTCAAGTTTTCACAATCTTTCCTATATAATCTTCAATCATTACGAAATGCATGTATTTTGACATAGTCTAAACCCATTGGACACCATATCTTCTTGGCCTCAAAACTACCATTCAACAACATGTTTTCTTCTGGAAGCATTTCTTGCAACAATTCAAGTAATTAAGTGAAACTTTTATCCGTCCAACCACCTCTTACCATAAGATTAAATATTCTTAGCACAACTGAAAATCTTGTAAAATTTTTCATCCTGGATATAATGACTCTTCCATGTAACTTTTCAAAGTATCTTCCACATGATTTTTCTTAAAAGCATCAACTCCAATATCACAAATCATATCTTCTAGAGTATCATTCACAAATTCATCATCTTTAACTCTATGTGACGTAGGTCTTTTTTTTGTCACTTCACCATGCCATGTCGATTTCATGTAATTTTGAATAATTCCATCACAACCACAATGATTGAATATAACTTCCATTGGATGTTTTTGCGTATATTGGCAAAATTTACAAGGACACAAAAAAACCCTATTATCGTCAGGAAGATTTTTTTTCACGAATTCAATAAATTAAATCACTTCATTCTCATACTATTTACTTAATCTATTGACTCTCATCCAACTACGATCCATAATAACATACAACTTTTGAAAGTAAAATAAAAATGAACATTTCAAAATAATACAACAATAACAATAAACAAAAACAACTACAAATACCTAAAAAATAACACTACATTATACCCTAAGTCTTAAAAACCATGACAATAACCATATATAATAACACTAAATTATACCCTAAGTCTAAAAAACCATGACAGTAACAACAACGACGACAACAACAATAACAACAACAATGACAACAACAACGACGGCGAAAATAACAACAACATTCTATGAGAGTGTTTTTACATATCGAAGAGGATGAGAGAGTCGAAGAAAAGTGTTGGTTTAAGGTTCGAGCATCCTTCCTCCTTGGAGAAAATAGTATTTCAGTTCGTTAGGTTGAGAGAATTGTATTTCAGTCGAAGAAAAGTTTTAGGACGTAAAAAGTGAATGAAACATAGCATTATGATGATTGAATAAAATATTATTTATAGTTTACATATTGGTTTTTAGAAAACCGAGAGAACAATACCAAGGTAAAAACCGCGTTCAATTTATTTAAATAAAATATTAGTAAACTTTTAATGTCTGGTTTTTTTAAACAACTGAGGTATAAGATGATTAATAAAATAATGAAAAAATTTTGGTTCTAAATAAAGCATAAATTTGTAGAAGCTAAGAATTGAAGCTCAAACCCTGAGCTATATAACATGTCAGTTTTTGACAAAACCGAGAGATAAGATTAAACTTTAAAAAATGATGAGTTTTAAGTCATATGACCTCGAATTTTCATTGGCTGAGGTGAAAGTTGTGCCATGAAATGTATTATTTGTAGTAATGAATATATGTAAAATAAATTTATAGGAAACTTAAGTAAACTAAGGGCCCATTTGGGATAACAATGAGTTTTTGTTTTTTGATTTTGAAAATCATTTTCAAAACCAAAGCCAAAGCCTATTCGAAAAAAAAAAAAAGAATTGATTTTGTGTTTTATTTAATTTCAAAATAATTTCTCACTAAAACTAAAAAAAAGGTTTTTAAATTCCTGTTTTGTTTTAAAGCTAAGTCACCAGCACCAATGAACACCGCATACCACCACTACGACCACCAATATGGCAATATTCTAGCAACTAATCTAACCACTATTCTTACCACTAACCACCACCATCTACTACTTGCGAGCACCATCTCTAATCACATTCAATCACTACTTTATCCACATATGATTTCTAATACGACCACCCCGACCACTACTCTTGTAACCACTAACCACCACCAACGACCATATTGACCACCATCAACCACCATCTTGACCATCATCAATAACCATATTGACCACTGTCGGCCACTAGACTTACCATCACTGATCACCACTCTGACCACCAGTCTCTCCCGTTCGACTACCATTCTAACCACCAGTCTCCCCCATCGACTACCATTCTAACCACCAACTTCCATTGGTCATTGTAACACCAGAGATTGAAGAGGGCGGGGTTGTAATTCTCGAGGCCAAAAAAGGCGGAGAGTGGTTGCTCGAATTCACATCGGAATGAGAGGATCCTGAGGCTGTGCAAGTATGAGACTACATGGTTGAAGAAATGTTTATAAGGATTGATTGGTACTACCTATACCGACAAGGTGCATATTCTTTTTCGACAGTCTAACAAATAAGAACTCCATAGTTTAACGTTTTTGACTTGGAATAGTATTCAATAGCCTAACAAATAAGAACTCCACTTTAGTACTTGGAGTAATATTTGACTTGGAGTAGTATTTGGACGAGTTAATCATGATTATGATGAGAGTGCATAAGTAGGCTCTTTTATTAATTAAGTGATCCTTTTAATTAAAGTCCGAGTATCCGAGACCTGATTGAGGTGAGTAAAAGTGTGAGCCTTAACCCTTGACCCATAATGGATAGGAACTAGAGTTATATATTATGTGGCTATGTCCCATTTGTAATCACAAAATCAGAAAAAGAACTGACGACTCCACAACTTGTCCCTTTGAGAGTTGTGAACATGAGTATGAGATACAGAGGAAGATCGAATCACTCACCATTTCAGAATTCCGAATTAAGGTGACAAGAACAACCACCCTTATTCTCAAATCATGTCTTCAACAAGTGCTGATGTTTAATTTCATATAATTGTTAAATGAATTTTCTCACTTACAAAAATTTCATAGCTCAAAACTAAAATAAAATTTTCTAAAATTTTAAAATTTAAAACATAAACTTATTTTAATTAAAAAAAAAAAAGTAGAAAACCACCCAAGCTTGGTGTAAGCTTCTATTTAAGTAAAATTATTTTTGTCATTAACATACCCCTAAATTTAGCGTACTTACATAAACAATTAACTGAAAATCTTATATATCAAATTTGATATTTTTATTTATAGCATATAACATATAACATATAACATACTCCGTCTTTTAAATTTTTTTTTTAAAAAATAAATATCAAAATAAAAATGATTCTTATTTTTTCATTTATATTATTTATTTATTATTTTATATATTACTTCAAGTTAGTTTAACAAAAGTACAATATCTTACTATAGTATTATTATATTTTTTAATTCATGTAAAAATATCTGTAGAATATAATAAGAATATTTAATTAAAAAAACATAACAAGACAGTGTGGTTGAATAAGTTGCTTATTGTCGTGAATTTGTGGCGTGCTTTCTCTTTGGTTATTGCTTTTAGATAGACTCCTCCACTAGGATCAATTTGTTTCATAAGAAGGTGATTGGTGAAATTTCAGTTGCCTCTTGTTTTCTTTGTAGGGCCATGTCGAATCTTCTTTGATGATTTATATGATTATAACTATTTATATCTTATGAAACATAAAAGTGATGCTCTTAATATGTTTAAGATTTTTGTTACTAAAATTGATAATCAATTTAGTGAGGTTTTATGGTTATAGAGGCACAAAATACAAATTCAACATGTTTAAAATTTTTAAAAATTACATGGAATTATACACAAATTCACAATTCCACATTCCTCTAAAATAAATAAAAAAATGTTAACTTAATTAAGAGTTACTATCATGTTATATTCTAGTGTTGCATCACATTGACAGGGAGAAATATTATTAATCGTCTATTAAGTGCTTAATAAAATTTCTAAATCTAAGAGAAATGTCTCTCCTTACGAAATTTTAAAGAAATTACAACCTAACTTATCTTTGAACATGGGTTATGTGGCTTATGTCAGGATCCATGACCCATAGCAAGTCACTCCGATAAGGTATGGACATGAAACCATACTAAAATCTCTAGGTTTAGTCGAAGTTGTTACTTGGATGTTTAACCAAGTGGGTTGGAGTCATTTTATATCTATAAAAAACCTAGTTCTTTGAAAATGGGGTCATGGAAGAGACGAATGTAGCACAGTCTCCATACATAAAGAAATAGTTTTTGAAGGCTTCTTCGGTCGAAAGGCCGGTATCTTCTGGAGTAAGAAGAACGAGCCTAGTACTTTCAACCATTTTTTCTTTGATTTTTTTATGCCAAATCAGATGGGATGGTGGCTATCATAGACAGGTTAAAGGTGGCATTGAGAAAAGGTTGCATAAGCCACATAGTACAAGAAATCAAAAGCGTGCCGTTAGGGTGGTTTATATATTTTAGTTCAGAGGCAGCAATCCCTAGAGATTCATATAGGAAATATAGGATTAGCTTGCTGAGACAAATGTTTCATCCCTCATGGATATGAGTCGCCAAAGTTATGAACTTCTTGGCTATCTGCAGAGAACCAGAACAAAAAATGAAATGGAATAGCTAGAGGGTGAGGAAAACGATGTGTTCGTAGTCAGAAATCTCCTTAGTCTCCTTGTGACAATCTTTGATATAATTACCAAAGCCTGGTCGGGAGAAATAAAAAATGGGTTTGATTTTGTCTTTGAGAGTGGGGTCAAATGCATCCCTAATTGGTCGAAGACCAACGATATCAGCTATGTCAAAAAGAGCGGGGGTTATTATTCCACAACAGAGTTCAAAGGTGTTGATAGAACCCTTCCAAAAGTAAAGGGCTGAAATGAGCATATTAGGGTTGTACTTGAGACCAGTTATGGACAACTGAATCAAGTCATATATACCTTAGTTTTTCTAAATGTGTTCTTTTTTTCTTTTCTACTTTATCCAACAAATTTATGTAAGCTTCATTGTTGATGGTAGGAGAAGAAAGGAACACACGTAGGGGTGAACTCATAAAACCTAATTCATGGATAGTGTCTTCAAATGCATGAGGTTTGCAATGTCGATGGCAAGGGAAAAATTTATTTAGCTTATTAGGTTTTGCATAGAATTCGGGAAATGGACCCAAGAAAGCATGAACATTATCTGAGATGGAAAAAGGGATTAATATGTGGGAAGCCCAAATTATGACTTTTTCATTTTCCATTGGAGGTTCAGAACTTCGAATGTTCATCAAGATAGGTTCTTGAAGATTGGAAGTAGATGGAATTGGAAGTTGTTTTTTTTTTTGTACCAGAGAAATCCATTGCTGTTAGTACTTGAGAAAAAGGTTATTGAAGTTAAGTTTGCAAAAAAATGAAAGGGATCTTAGGGTTCAGAGAAGAATAAGTTTGCAAAAAGGAAGAAAAAAACAAATGAGGGTCTATATATAGCTTGTGAAGTGACACTTTTCAATTTCACCTTTTGAATTAAGGCCCATTAATATTTGCTTTTTTTAATTAAAATTAATTAAAAGGTTTTTAAAGATGGTTAATTCTTGTGGCCCACGGTGGCCTAGGAAATTGGAGTTATGGTGATAGTTTGCGTGCACAATCTTAATGTGACAGTTTGGTGAAAATGGTCATGATGACGATGAAGTATGCAGACATCCACGAATAGTGTCGAGAGTTACTAAAAGCACCAAATTTCTTTCATATTACAAACATAATCTAAAGTGTCATTTTTTGGGGGCATCTATTAGCCTACGATTTTTGAATCAAGTTGCACTAAAACCCACTAAGTCTAGTTTGGAAGAATATCAGGAATAAATCCACAAGATTATGATCACTCTCTCTTTAAAACATGTCAAGAATATCGAAATGGTTCACAGTAGGTTAGAATTTCAACACGAAAGTGTGATGTAAATGTGGGTAGTTTGACTTGTCTGTCAGATGTTTTGGGACTTAATATGTTTTTAAGGTCAAAGACTAGGTGATCTAGAGACATTTCGACACCATTATAGGGTTTGGCAGAGAAACTCCTTGACAAGGGTAGTTAGAGGTTGCGAAGGAGATTTCAATAATGAGAGCAATTTAAGGACGATTCAAATACCAAAGACACGTGGAAACATATCAGAATGTAAGCCTACGTAATAGGACATATGTCAAATCCTAAGGTAAAAAGAAATATCGACAATTATTGATGTATTTAGTATATAAGTCGATTTCAATTATGTAAAAAAGGTTCACCAGTTTTAGAAATATTCACTATAGAAATTGAGTATCCAACTCACAAAGAGAAAAGAGTTTGTGAGGAAACATATATGAATTTGCGTCATTATCCTTAAGTTTTTAAGTCAAGCATTTTATTTGATTTATTTTATTATTTTCTTTATTTATTTTATATCATTGAACAATTTTGTATTTTTCATATTGGAATTCTTATCCAATCTCTCCATATTCAAACACAAACAAACTGTATCAAAACTATTTGTACAAATTGTCCATAGGATTTTTTTTTTAGTTTAATCCCTTAAGTGAACGATAAGTGGTTTTCATACCATTATTTCTAGTCATATTCACTTAGCATTTCATTTCATTTTGATCGTTTTACTTCCGCTTACCATATTTTACATTTTGATTGTGTGTTTTTACTATTTTCAGGGGCTAATGAGTACTCGAGCTGAAAAGGGATTGAAAACAAGCAAAATATTGAAAAAAAGGTCAAAAGTTGGATTTTCCAAATACAAAATCTAAGGGGCTACTACGGTCACCCGTAGCAGCAGCGACCTAGCATGCCCAACTTTGACAACCTCCAGTACATGGACCAGGGGCCTGCTGCGACCACCCGTAGCAGCTGCTACAGACGGTAGCAGGGAGGTGAGGCTGATTTCAATTCTTTCCTTTTTTAGATTAATCCTAATGATTACGACTCTTAGACATGATTTGATTTGACTTAATTTTGAGGTAATGAGCATTTAACAAGATATTTTATCCTAATTTTTAGTTTTTCCTATTTACCACATAATTTGTTATGAGTTTAGGATCCTAGTTTTTATTCTACAAAGTTTCTATGTAATTTTGATTGTCTACGTACTCAATTCTCCTTTGGAGTAATTTAGATCAAAGTTATCAATTCCTGTTTTATATTTTTTTTTCATATTGAATTGTTTATCTATTTCAATTGCATTATTATGAATTCAATTGTGATAATCAAATTGGTTTTGTCTGCCCTCACCATGAGTGATTAATCCATTAGGAACTAGGGGTTATAGGGATCATCTTATAACCTTTTGTATGACACGTCACATATCGATTACGAGAGTATCTGTCTAAATTTATTTTATTGCCTGAGTTCATGCATTCTAACTCTTGTACATATGTAAAGTGTTCTTAGGTATTAAGTGTAGTCTGAAAGGATATGTGTCGATATTGGAGCACAAATTTTTAAACAGACAAGTCCAATACAGTGAAAGCACTTGGATGGACTTGAGAAAACTCTATCTGAAAAAAGTAACGAATCGTTGACGTATAATCCGTCCGTGCAAAAGCAGATGAATTATTCATCATCGAAAGAGAAATGCGCTGGAGAAAGTAGGTATTGCCCATATTTATCTATTGTTTATAAATCATGTCGAACTCTTGTAATAGAAGTGAGTTAGATTGCCTAAATTAGAATTTAAGTGATTTTACAGATAGGCTGTTTTCATTTAAGTTCTTTTTCATTTAAGTTGGTTTAACCAAAATTCATATTATTGAATCCTCTAAATATACACCAATAGTATGAAATCGGTACTTAAACCATTGGTCTCTGTGGTTTGATAATTTTTTTACTACTTCGCACGATCGTACACTTGCAACTTATTAAGTTTTTAGCGCCGTTGTCAGTGACCAATTTCATTTAATATTATTTGAGAGACACCGAAATCTTAGATAACAAGTTATGGTTGATCCAGTCGTTGA
This sequence comes from Lathyrus sativus, assembly GCA_963859935.3. NCBI lineage: Eukaryota > Viridiplantae > Streptophyta > Magnoliopsida > Fabales > Fabaceae > Lathyrus > Lathyrus sativus. Next base: position 33,899,153 of record OZ012738.1, read on the forward strand.
CACTAAGCTTTTTAAGGATTATGTGATTCCTACTGAAGAGGAACCACACTGTAGTATCATGAACCCATCAACTACGACAAATATTTTTTAATTAAAACCTTCTTTGATTGGTATGGATGGTGCAACAAAATCAATTTTCCGAGTTACCATCTAAAAACCCGAACCTTTATCTTTCGATATTTTTTGACAAATGTGATACTATTAAGGATAAAGGTGTTGACCAAAGCGCCATCCGCCTCCATTTGTTTCCTTTATCTTTGAGAGGTCGTGCGCAAGCATGGCTTCAATCCTTATCCGCAAATTCTATTACTTCCCAAACCCTATTGAAAGTGGCCTTTCTTGCACTATACTTTCTGCCAAGTTAGAAATGAGATTAAAAATTTTAAGAAAGAAGATGGGGAATAATTGTTTGGCGCGTGATAGCGTTATAAATATTTGTTAAGATTATGCTCTTTTCACGGGCTTGAAAAGTGGATGATTATCCATTCCTTTTATAACGGTCTCTCTTAACCCACAAAGATGACCTTAGATGCGTCTTCTGGTGGAACCCCAATGAATAGTCCTCAAGATGTTCCGTATAGCTTGATATAAGAGATGGCCAAAAACCACCACTCATGGGGAAACATGTCACAAGTTTCCGCTAAGTCTACCCCTAAGACCAGTGGTCGTTATGAGATTAATGCATTTGACCATATGAAAGCTAAGGTGGATGCCCTTTACCAAAAGATTGATAGTATAAGCATTACACATTCCACACCCTTTACTATTGTCCCTATTGCTTTTGTTGCCCCCGCCACTCTCTATTGTGAGATATGCAGAATTAATCGGCACACCGATAGAGATTTCCAAATGATCCTCGCCGGAGGATCCATGTAAGAAAATGCCAATTTTGTGAAAAACAACCAGCGGAACACCAAAACCTATAACCCAGGGTGGCGTGATCACCCTGATTTATTTTATAGGAGAAATAACCCCTAACAAGCTATGTGACCGCTGAGTTTCCAAAAAGCTACACAAGCCGAGCCTAAGAAATCCAATATATAACTTTTGATGGAAATTAAAACCGATGACTTTATAAATCAAAACCTCCTCACTAATGAAGCATTTAGGCAGTTGAACGCTAAGGTTGATGATTTTGTCATTCATACCAAAATGTTGGAGACTAAAACCTCCCAAGTAGCACAATAACAAGCTACTTCATCTATCCCTCGCGGATCATTTCTGGGGTAGCCTAAACAAAATCCCGAAGGTCATTTGGATGTCGTAACAACCTATAGTGGTAAGGAAATGGGTAGTTATAGTAAAAGGGAGATATAGGTTGAATTTAATATGCCAACAACCTCAGAAAATCAGGTCGTTGAAGAGGTTGAGAAAATACCAAAATGTTGGAGACTCAATTATCCTAAGTAGCTCAATAACAAACTCCTTCTTCCGCCTCTTCCGGATTATTTCTGGGGAAACCCGAGCAAAATTTCAAGGGAAATTTGAATGTTGTGATAATTTGTAGTGGTAAGAAAGTTTGTAGTTATAGTGAGAAAGATATCAAGGTTGAAGAGAGTGTGCCAACACCATCCAAAAAGGAGGTTATCGAAGAGGTTGAGAAGGAAGCCCCCTATGCTGCTCTTCCTCCCTATAAACCTATTGTTCCTTTCCCACAAATGCTTGTGAAATCTAAAGTAGAGGTCCTATTAAAAAATTTCGTGGAACTTCTCAGAAAGATCCACCTCAATATGCCCTTCAGCGAGGAACTAACTCAAACTCCCTCCTACTCTAAGTTCTTAAAAGAGATTCTTTCCAATAAAAGAAAGCTAGAAGATCGTGAAACTATGTCTATGACTCTTGATAGCAGTGATGTGATTCAAAACATGGTAATCCTTAAGCTCAAATATCTGGGAAGTTTTTCTATCCTTTGTCATATAGGTACCAAGGAATTTGAGAGAGCACTTTTGTGATTTAGGAGCTAGTGTTAGCTTGATGCTTTTGTTTGTGCGTAAGAAGTTGTACATAGGAGAGATGAAACTGACTAATGTATATGTGAAACTTGGTTATAGATCCGTTAAGTATCCCATAGGCGTGTTAGAGGATGTTCTAGTGAGAGTTGAAGAGTATTATGTGCCAGTAGACTTTGTCATAATTAATGGGCATCAATGAGAACTACCAAATCTTGATAATCTTATGTAGGCTCTTCTTAGCTACAGTGGATGCCCTCATCAATTTCAAAAGAGGAAAGTTACCTTTCGAGGTAGGAAAATAGAAGCTTGAATTTAATCTAGAAAAACTTTTAAAGAACCCTTCTTTAATGGATTCTTGTTGTTTGGTGGATTTACTAACCGGTTGTGTTCAAGAGAGCAAATCGAAGCCTCCTATAACCAATAAGGTGAAAGAGTGCTTACTCGGTATTTCTAAATTTGAGAAGGATGGTACCAAAGCTAATCTATCCCTAATAACCCAGGCTTTGATGCGCCTGTTGTGAAAGGTAATAAACCCAAGAACCATAGACCCCGTCTAGGGTTAAAAAAAAGTAAGCCTAAGGAGAATAAGAGAGTGAAAGAGAAATTCCATGAAAAATTGGACCAAAAGGAAGAGCCTCTGCATCGGAGGAAGAAAAAGGAGGAGAGATGGATGGTTTGGATGACTAGATTTTGTTAGGTCACAACAATAACTAGGGGAGACACTATATATTCTAGTTGGAAGGAAGCACCCTCTTGAGTCGAGGGTGAAAGTGGTCAAGCTAAACGACCTTAAACAAAGTTCTACGTGGGAGGCAACCCACGCTTTTTTGCACTAATTTGTTTTCTTGTTGTTTTATTTCTTTTTAGTTAATGGAAAATCTCACAAGAACGAAGCAAAACAAGTGCAATTGTTGGAAAAAGGTCAAGAGAAATCACTCAAGGAAATGTGTCCAGAAGAATCCCACAAAACCCAAGTGAAATATTTTTTTCCATATAAAAGCTAGGGGCTTGCTATGGGCAGTAACAACCCCTACCCACAAACCCTAAAAATTGTGCTGTTCACATGTTGGAACCAGGACCTTGCTACAGGTGGCCGTAGTAGGGTACGCGGATAAAGGGTCAAATTATTTCAAATTTTGAATTCACTTGGGCCCTACCCACCTCCATCTCATTCAATCATATTCCATATACCCTCTTTAAAACACCATAATCAGATTTTTAAACCTCATTACTATAAAAAATTCTCTCTCCAAATCATTCATCTCAAATTCTCCCACTTTCTTCCATATATTCTCCAAAACTCCATTGTTTTCAAAACATAAAGCTTCCAAATTTAACCTCACATCAACTCCCATCCCTAAACCAACTTCACAAAAACTTCATTATCCAGCACCCCGATCATACTTCTGGGCACAAATATCCCAAAACTCACACTTAAAAATTTCTCAACTTCATCCATCAATTGCACCCAAGAGGAGAGATTAGGACAAACAAGTAACGGAATCATAAAAACCTCTAAAGAGAGGAAGCACTTGATCATTCAACCCCCATAATATTGTATTTAAAGACAAATTTCAAGCTAAGAGGTACTCAACACTTATCAAGCGAAAAACCACTCCATCAAGGTACATGTGTGAAAGCACTCTTACTACCTTTGGTCTTAAAATCGAAGTAGATAGAACGTTCCACTCAATTGATTTGCTTGATTTTATGCAAAAGGAAGCTCCAAATTATGAGTGCATCACCCTTAATTTTATTAGCACTTTAGGCTTTAAGTTGCAAAAGAAGTGGATTGACGGAACATGATACTATTATGGTACTATCAAGTTCCATCTCTTTAACCAAAATGAATAATTGTGTGTAGAAGAGTTGGAAGACATCCTCAAATTTCCCATCTATGGTCCGAGAGATGTCCCAAAGGATTTTGATGCTAAGAGATTTTGGTATGCCATTTTCGGAGACCGCTTTTATACTGTTGTGGGGGTGAAATCCCCCACCATCCAAACAGTGGTATTCTTAATGTCGTCACCTTTGCAGAATATTATTTGGGTAAGGTTGCTCGAGTGGCTTCCAGAGGCATTTCGGTGGGGGGCATGCTTACCCAAATTTCTGAGCACCTTGGTTTTGAGTTTAACATAGCCTAGGACCGCATGATTGAGGGGAGGAGTAAAGTTGATATGGACGCCCTTGTGCATCAAGGTATGATTTTCATGAACGATAACACATGCACAGTGATGATCCGTAACAAGGCCATTCTCGACTTTCCTAATCCTAGAAAGGTAAGAATTGATGTTCCTAATAAATGACTTTACAAAGTAAGCGTCCCCTCTCTGAGTAACTCATCCGAGGAAGAGGGAAATTCCGATATTACTACCTATTCTGCAGGTACTACAAGGGAAGAGGACATTGTTCCTCCACCCACACTTCCTACCCAATACGAAGCCAGAACTTCAAATGAAAATTAAGATAGGTGAGAGTGGGTTCAATTCAAAATTGATGGGATGGAGGTTGAGCAAACTAGGCAATGAGTGGTCTTGGATGATGTCCGAGCAATGATCTAACAACTCATGTTGAGTTCTCACCTCCGGAGTGAGGTTCTTGTGAGTTTACTCCCACTTTCCTGTGCTAAAATATTATGGGCAATGTTTGATTCATGTTTAGTGGGGGAGGGGGTCCTTCTTTACTTTTTTTGCATTTGTATTTTGTTTTTATTTTATTTCATTTTTATGTTCATGTTTTCTTTCATGTCTTTAGATATTTCCATATTATTTATTTTCAAAGACCATTTTTTCATAACTTTTCCCAAACTAGGACCATGCAAACTTTTTTCATGAAAATCTTCGATTATGGGGAAAACGGGAAAGTATATAAGGTTGGAGGGATGAAAGGCAAGGGCTAGGGACATTGGAAAAGTTTGAAAAATTAGGTATTACCCAAATACCCTAGGTCCCCCGAAGTAGGACACGAGTTTAATGTGTAGATTTGTGCCATGTTACTCGACTTCTGAAAAGTACCCCATAATTAGTTTAAAATGAAAGTCCGACATAATTTAGACTTGTGTGTATGTATGATTGGTTGTGAAATATATATTTTAGGAACCAAATTGATGAAAAGACGGTAAAAGGAAACTACACCTTTTAAGTTGGGTAACCCTCACCTGGTTATTTAGCATAACGATGGTTGAACCCCAAACGCCGTCCCAAAATGGAAAAATAAATGCATACAAGTGTGTAAATTCTTCGGTAAAAGAAAAAATAAATAAAAAGGTGCCTAAACAAAATTTTTCGACTGGTCTTGTGCATGCGGTTACAAAAATAAATAAGTTGCATTAATTTGATTGTCTGAATGAAAGGGGAATAAAAAATCGAAAAAAGAGACTCAAACCCAAAATATAGTTAGAGAGGTGTTCGAAAGGGAGACTTAGGTATGTGGCTCAGACGCGGTTAGTGTTCTTGCAAATACCTTTGTTGTCAAGTGATTACCGAGAGAGCTAGGCTTAGCCGATCCGAACGAAAACTCATATATGAGTATCGATGACTTCATTTTTGTATGCTTTCTCATGTAGTGAACCGCTTGATCTAAAAATTTATATATGCAGGCTTTGTTGCTTAAGAACAAGCTACGATCTAAGTTTGAGGGAGTTTGATAAGTGGATTTTGTTTCGTTATTTCTAGTCATTTTCACTTAGCATTTCATCTCATTTTGATTATTTTACTCCCGTTTACCATATTTTACGTTTTGGTTGTATGTTTTTACTATTTTCAGAGCCTAATGAGTATTCAAGATAAAAAGGAATCGAAAATAAACAAAACATGGAAAAAGTCAAAAGTCGTATTTTCCATACAAAATCCAGGGGGCTGCTACGACCACCCGTAGTAGCTACTACAGTCGTAACAACGGTGACCTAGGGCGCTAAACTTTGACAACCTCGAGTACATGGACCAGAGGCCTACTACGACCACTTGTAGCACCTGCTACGGGCCGTAGAAGGGAGGTGAAGTTGATTTCAATTCTTTCTGTTTTTAGATTGATCCTCATGATTAGGTCTCTTAGGCATGATTTGATTTGATATAATTCTGATATAATGAGCATTGAATAAGAGATTCTATCCTGTTTTAGTTTTTTCTAGTTTACTCATAGTTGGTTATGAGTTTAGGATCCTAGTGTTTATTATACAAAGTTTCTACATAATTTTGATTGTCTCTGTATTCAAGTCTTCTTTGGAGCAATTTGGATCAAAGTGTTGCGGTGAGAATCGTGATGTCAAGCTATTGATAACTTGAATCTTAATTCATTAAATTCACAACTGGACTTTGATTTATCCAAAGAAAAGGTTAAAGAAAGAAAAACCTTTTGCGCGATGTAATAACAACGCTAAGAGATTCGGGGATTGGTTATGCCTAGGGTAGGTATTTCACATCCTAAACATCTGTAGTACTCTACAGGAACCTTTTGTTTGTATGCTAAGCTTGCTAAATGTTTGCTATGGTTTGGGATTGGGTACAAGGTAAAGGTTAAGATACAGACCTAGGGATAGTTTCTAAGTTTGCTCGCAAAGATATCGCATCTTCTGCCTACGTATCCTAACTAGGATAGAATCAGAGAAACCGTAGTTCACCTCACTAGGGTTAGATGAACACTTGATTATGATCAAGGTTCAAAGAGGAACAAACATAACAATGCTTGTATAGAGTTTAACAAAATTCTCTATTCTAAGTTGTACACTCAAAGGAATTAACTTTTACAAAAGTTAAGAGGGGAGTAAGTAATTATCACCATAATTCTTACATAGAGATGACCAACTCTATCTTAAAGTTCTAATTTAAGGATACTCCTAACAATGGGTAGGTCTTTTAGACTTAAAGTAAAGTCTAGTGGCTAAGGAGTTCTAACTTAACTAAGTTAGGGTTCAAGATGACTTAACAAAGTCAAATGGAGGAAAATGAGCTATCTATGACCCAAGGGTCAATAGAGAGGCTTTCCTTTGGAATAGTAAGAGGTGAGGCAATTGGATGAGAACTAACAAGTTCCATCACTTGGGAAATAGCTTAACAAAGTTAAAAGCTTACATAATCATTTATTCAAACATGATGAACATATAAAAGAGTATGGTAACAACTAGAGAAGAGATGCAAGTATGTGACGTCAGCAAGCAAATATTACAATCAAGTCAAATGGTTACAACCAAATATATCACAATATCTAAAAGGAACATGATAGAGGTTCTTACGAGACCAATCATATAAGGTAAAATCAATTTAAGCATCTTAACAAAGATGAAGAGAAATGAGGTAACAACCATCAAGATAAACAAAAGAACATGTAATTCAAACAAGTTTAAATGCAAGCAAGTCACAACTTGAGGCAAACATATATAGGGATCAAAGAATGTCCAATGTAACAACATGAGACCAACAACCATGTATTAATGACAATTAAGTAGAAGTAGGCATACAAGAAATGTTGCAACAAATCAAGTAAGAAAAATCATGGTTTCAAGGGGAAACACATACAAGTTTATGGTAACAACCAAAACAAAGAAAGCCCTAGCATGTTATGGTTATAATAAGACACCTAAAAAAATTGAGAAGGCATAAAGAACACACTTAAGAAGTTACAACAACAAGATATATAGCATGGTTCACAAACACAGTTCACAGTGTTGTCTAACTAGATACACTTACAAAAGCATAGATTAATCATGATAAGACCTTGAGTCAAACAAAAGTTAAGCACTCAAGCATGTTAACAAACATGTGTGAATCAAACACAATAAATCTTACAAGATAGGTCAAGAAATGGTTGAGAAGAGTTTCAAAAGAAACAAGGTGAAAACCCTAAAAAACAACATGATTTATAAGTGAGTTAAAGTATTTCTAGGATAGGCATCCTTGAATTATTTTCTCAATATTTGAAAATAGACACGATGAAGAACATTTTGCAAAAAAATGGGGCAAAAATATTGAAAAATGAGTGAGTTATGAAGATTTGAAGTTTGTGAAGAAAACATGAAAGTAAGTGATAAAAAAATAAGGAAAATGTCTTTCTCAAGTGTTGAACCCACGCCCTAAGGTTCATGGATCTAAAACCTCACAAATTCAGCCAAGGCATGTGTGTGTTCATACAAAGAGAAAGAATGATTAAATGTTTAAAATATGATGAAAATCACAAAATAACTAAAAGAGTTGACCTCCACACGGATCGAACTCAGGAAGGCAAAGGCAAAGCATACATGAGCGCGCAAGTCATAACCACTGGGGTGGTGATACATCCAATGTATCAAGCCACCCCAGAAATAGATAAGCCTCAAGTTGCATAACTTTTGGGCCAAAACAATGGCAAACCAAGCACCAAAACATGTCAAAATGTGAAGGTTCAAACTTGATCAATACTCCATAGGTTTTAGTAAAATTTAGGTCTAACTCACGTGAAATTGAATGAGGAATATGATGGTGCCCTCAGTTTTCTCAACAAATGAACAAAAATTAAAACTCAAAGCCAACTGAAGATTGTGTATTGAAATGCATTTTCAAAGCTATAATTCCATTCAATCATGTTTGAAATAATTTGAAGGTCCTCACACACTCCAAATACAGTATACATGAAGTTCCAAAACCAAAGGAACTTAAAATCAAGCTAAGATAGAATATGACCATTGAGTTGAAATTGTGACATGAGTTGCAATGGAAAATTTCAAAACAGTTTGAACATAAATAAATCCAAACAATCATTATGATTTAACAACACAAATAACATACAAATGAACCCTTTAATCAATCCAACAAATGGTCTGGACAACAATCAATAAACTTGCATATGTGAAATACCAATCAATCTAAGAACATCAAAACAACAACAAACACATTCTTCTTGCATTACACATATCCTATAGGTACATCATGACCTACAATTGAATCTAAGCCCAAACAATAAACTCAAACTTAAACAGAACCAACACATGGTTCAACAATTGGAAAAACAACCATACAAGTCCAATATCTAACCTACATGATAGTTGCAAGTTTGTATGAACAAACAAAAGTTAAGCTCAAACATGACTTAATGGTTTTTAGGCAGATCTAAACTAATGCACATCATACATGATCATGGTGCAAAAAGAATGAATATATTGAGTAGAGGTCACTTACCTCTTGAAGACCTCCAATGCAATCTTTAATACCAAACTGTCTTGCTTGAGTGAGAATGTCTTGAATAGCTGCTCCACACCACAAATGCACAGTCCAAATAGTTCCAACCCCTCCCAAGCAAGTCTTGGTGCAAGAACAAGTTTCTTACACTTGAAGCAACAAATGGATCCTTGTGACAAATTCGACAAATGATGGTACAGTTGGTCCTTGATGTTTTATATAGTTAACACACCTTATACCCGAGGTGTTTGAGGTGTCATGAGGGCTAGAGAAGGCTTGAGCAGTGAGTTCTCTTGTTTTATGCAAAAAGTCAAAGTTTTTGATGTGAAGGGTTGACTTTTAGAAATATGGGGGGTTTTGGTTGATTCAATGGTTGTAACATATTTAGAACATCATTTATAGGTTATGTGGAGTGTTGATGAAGTGTTTCAAAGGTTGAAATGAGTTTAGTGTTAAATCTGTCCAAGACAGATTTTGGTGCTTTTTGGTGCTTTTGCTTCAATTGCAAGAAAGAGCAAGGCAAGAGTGAATGGCTTGTTTCTTCTGAATTTAAAGCTTATTCTTGTCTATTTGATATGTTGAGGATTGCTCTATTTATAGAGGAGACAAAGGCTTAGACAAATTTGAAGTCATGGCTTGCATTTTGTCTTTTGGAGGGAGAATCTCAACAAATCAACTTGTGATCTACTTTTGCAGATTTTGAGTTGATTTCCAATGCATCTTAGCACCAAAACCAGTTGTGATTAGGCTATAAGAAGTGAATATAGGGATGGGAAAAGAAGAATCCTCATGCTGCAGCAGATTTCCTTCCAAAGTAATCTCTTTCCTCTTGTACTTTTGTACTTTCTTGAATTTAAATAATGATCTTAACCAAACCCTTGGCTTTGATCATAGATTCTTCTGGAATTTTCACTCATCACACTCCTATACATCAAATCAATGGTTAAACAACTAGTTAAGAACCAATTGGCTGGTTGGTGTATTGGTTCATGTCAAGTTGAAGTTGTTCATTTCAAGTTCTTGGACCCCAACTTCCCTCCTTCGAAACTCATAGATCACAAATGCTATGGAGGAGTTCTTGTACTTTTTCGGAAAACCCTCATCATTCTCTACAAATTTCATGTTTTAAGTTTTTTCAAATTCCAAGTGGAACTAGGTCAAAAATCCTCTTGAAGTTGGCTGAAAACATGACTTAAAAATGCCAAAATCATGAAATTTCACCAAGTATTTTTCCCTCTTGACTTGTTTTTGATCATAACTCAAAATCTATTCATTTTTTGCACATAGGTCAATTTTACACTTTTGTAGGACTTCTTAAGACCTTTCCGAAAAGTTTTGAACCACTCCATTTGGATGTGTGGTTAGGAAGTTATGGTCTTTGCCCATTTCAAAACCCTAATTTCCCGACTTTTCGATTACTTCTCAATTCTTGATCCAATGTTCACCAAACTTCATGATTAGATATGATATAACGTTGGGAACGTAATTGTCTTCAATTTTGGATCATAACCCTATTGGTCAATGAGTTGACTTTTCAGTCAGATGAGCCGAACGATCGAAAATCTCCGAATCGACTGTTAGTGTTATGGGTTCCCTGAGGTCTTGAAACTTCTTGAGGGGACTTTAATAAGTTATATAAGCTTAATGGACCATGATTACACCATTTAAATGCCATATAAATATAAAGTCAAACCACAATTGACTTTTCTTGATTAGAAACCCTAATCAGGGGTCCTGGACTGCACTGCTCTTTTCTTTGGGTGACAACCTCAAATTGGATTCATACTTGATCCAATATAGTATTCTTGATGACATAGGGAGTTGCTTTATGGAAAATCAATCCAAGACATTGACTGATCAAACCAAAGAAACCCCGATTCCTTACTGTATGGGACCCAAATTCATCTGCATCTTGACAAAGACAAACTTGATATAGGTTAAGGTTAGATAAAGAAATGATGATGTTCCTAGAATGATGATGGATCTAGGGGTCAAAAATTAGGCTACAACACAAAGCTATCAATTCAAGTTTTATATTTGTTTTCATTTTCGATTTTCTCCAAAAAGTCCGGTTTTTAAGATTTTTGTGAAAAAGTCCAATTTTTGACTCTTGGATTTTTTTTTTGGAAAAAATAGATCATAAAAATTGCACAAAAATTTGGGATAACATACCAATTATGGTCGCTTACAGATATCAACAAAATTCCATTACAATAGAGTAACCCCCACAATCCTGTCACAATACATCACAAGTTAACACATGTTATAACAATGTGATACAACAACACACATACTCATCAATAATAAAACATCTACGGTGATCATAGGGAATTTATCCCAAATCCTAGCAACACAGAGAAACTAAATTATTTATCGATCGTAGCTAATAAGGTTTTGTCCAAATCTTATTTGGTCAAACACATTACAGAGAGAAGCAAGACATAAACTTTGACGCTGAAAGGAGGGTAAGGACCCCTCACTATTCTGCCTGCCTATAATCACCCACCAGCAAAGAAATTTCCCACATTACCTTAGAATTGCAGAACCTTCAAGCTTTTGACTATGGTTTCTCCTTCCTAGAATTCATTAGGGTTCCTGCCTCTTTTACTTTTTTCCACTTTTACGTATCAGCCTAATTTCCAAAACTCTCATTTTTTCTATTTAAATAACCTAAGAGGCTTTCTGTTAATTCACAACTCTTCTTCAACTCTTGGGCTTATACTCCTTGCCACTCAAATTTCACTAAAATTATAATTTCACCAAAAGCTTACCATTCCCATATTTTTATTATTTTAATTAAATAAAAATTTCAAGTAAAATAAATATTTAATACAAATCCTCAAAAAATAAATTATTCTAATAATTCTATTTTCTCTAATTATTAATAAACAATTAAAATTATATAATTATCAATAATAATTCAAATAATCCTATTTTATTCCTCCACTCTCAAATTCTATATCTCCGATAATTATTAAATTGCCAAATTACCTCAAAACACCAAATAACATAAATAATTTAAATAGATCAAATAACACATAAATAAATACGCCAATAATTTTAAAAAAATTGGAGTGTTGCATTGCTCATATTTATCATTTTACTATAAATTATGTCGAACTCTCGTAATAGAAGTGACTTAGATTAGACGACTATGTTAAAGTGAGAATCATAACCCTAAGTCCTGTTTGTCTCAATAAAAACTTAACTGATTTTATAAATAAGCTATTTTTATTTAAATGTTTTTTCATTTAAGTTGAATCCTACATAACCATCACCTTGAAAACTAAACAGAGGAATGAAAATATTGGAGTTCCACAAAATTAACAAACCACCTGACCTTACCAATATCTATTCCGCAGGTAATGACTTGACACATTAAATATGAACAGAACAAAATAAATGCTTGACCTTGGGTTTACATCCGTACTATAATTACTTCTACATCTGAATAAATCACGTCACTAATTTCAACGATGGTTATTATTTTATTCAAAACCATTTTGATTTTCAAAGACTATTACAACATGTGGAAACAAGAATTTTTTTTCTTGAGATTAGCGTAAGAACAAAGCAAATGCATGAGAAAAAATAACAGTATTTTTTTCCCTTCGATCCAACAATTGTATAATCATTTAAATTTAAAGTTATTATATATATATATATATATATATATATATATATATATATATATATATATATATATATATATATATATATATATATATATATATATATATATATATATATATATATATATATATATATATATATATATATATATATATATATATATATATATATATAAGTTATGTAACTTTTATCATGTATTAATATTAATAATGTTTATTTACTTTATTGAGTATTAAAACTAGTCTTTAATTTATAAAAAAATGAGTTAAAAATATTTTAAGAATAAAAAGATATTTATAATTGGAAAAGCCGAGAGAAATCACGGCCAATAACTCATAAGAGAGAGAGTCAATACATCTCTATTAAAATTTTTTATAATTTAAGTAAATGAATATCCTTTATATATATTTTTAATGACAACTACAATATATTAAAAATGTAAAAAATATCAACATACAACAAAGAACCAACAGAAAACATGTATCCTACCAGCCACTTGAAAACTCTATATTGTACAAACGAGACTATCTCACAAATAACAAAAATACGAGAAACAATGTCAACCAAAAACCTACAGAAACGATATGAAAGCATATTAAGATCAAAAAACACCATTTTCTAAACAAGTTTTTTATGGACGAAAATCTATCTTATAAAAGCTGTATGGAGAAGGCCAAAATTTTAGACGCAACCCAATTAGTCCAAATAAGGGAGAGGAACTGGCCCTGTATTGGAAGCGCGTCCACAAAATAAGTTGAACACTACATCTAGACAAGATTGTTAGTGCGTGAGGTACTTTTAGTGAGGAGAGAAAGAGAGAAAATAAAGAAACAAGAATTGATATTTTTGAATGAATAAAACTGAATTATAAAGTGTCTATTTATATACACTAAAATAAAAAACTAAATAACAAACCCTAAACCCTAATTAGCTTTAGACTTGAGCCACTTAATACAACTTGGATTATATCTAATATCTCAACATACCCTCTATAATTCAAGTTATCAAAACACACTAATCATTGTAGATCTGAACTATTACTAATTTCTTTCTCAAAGTTAGGAACTTGCCGATCTTTAATCCTTTGATGAAAATGTCGGCCAATTGTGCTTCACTTGAGCAATTCCTTACTTCAAGTTCACCTCTACTCACCTTCTCCCTTAAGAAGTAAAATCTAGCTTCGATGTACTTACTTCTTCCATGCAAAACTGGATTCTTCGCCAGATTTATGGATGACTTGTTGTCGATTTGCAGTACCAGAGGTTTCTTCACTTTGAACTCCATTTCTTTAACCACAGATCCAATCTAAATTGCTTGATATGCAACATAGGATCCTACTATATATTCAGCCTCATACGATGACAATTTCACCACAGGTTGCTTTCTCGAGCACCATGAAATTGGGGCACCAAATACTTGAAAGAAATATCCAGTAGTGCTTCTTCAATCTTCCTTATCTCTGCACCAGTCAGAATCCGAATAACAAGTAACCATAGCTTCTTTGCTTTCATAATCTCTTCGAAATTAAATTCCATAGTTTGTCGATCCTTTTAGGTGTCTTAGGATTCTTCTTGCAACCTTCATGTGTGACACCCTTGGTTCACTCATGTATCTGCTCACTAATCCGACTGAGAAACATATACCAGGTTGACTGTTGCACACATATCTCAGAGATCCGACAATCTGTTTGAACAAAGTTGCATTGACTTTGTCTTCCTCTCCATGCTTCTCCAAATTTAAATTTGGTTCGATAGGCAAAGATGCAGGAGTCGTATCATCCATTCTGAATCTCTCTAGTATCTCTTTGACATACTTTCTTTGATGTAGCACCATGCCTTGCTTTGACATTTGAAATTCCATGCCTAAGAAGTATGACAACATTCCCAGATCCGACATTTCAAATTCCTTCTTCATCAGCTCTTTGAACTTTGACAAGTTCTTCAAGCTATTTCCTGTTACTAGCAAGTCATCGACATATAAGAAGATTATTGTTATATCTTGTGTCAGAACTTGAACATAGACACCATACTTAGATTTTCATTTTACGAATCCCAATTCAACCAAGTATGAGTCGATCTTCTTGTTCCATGCCCTAGGTCATTGCTTGAGACCATATAGCGCTTTGTGAAACTTGTATACTTTACTTGCTTCCTCCTGAATCACAAACATAGGAGGTTGTGTGACATACACCTCTTCGTCTAAAGGTCCATTCAAAAATGCCTATTTCACATCTAAGTGAAATGTTGACCAACCTTGCTTGTATGCCAAGGCCACCACTAGTCGAATAGTTTTCAATCTTGTGACAATTGCAAATACTTCAGAGTAGTCGAGTCCTACTCTCTGGAGAAAACATCGAGCTACTAATCTCACCTTATGTCTTGCTATCGACCTATCAACATTGCGTTTCAACTTGAACACCACTTTACTTCGATAACTTTTGTATGAGCTGGCAATTCGACCAACTCCCATGTGTTGCTTCTTTCAATTGCTTGTAACTCTTCAATCATAGTAGACTTCCATTGTTTATATTTGAAGGCTTCGCTATAGTTGATTGGTTCATCACCTTCAAGTAAAGCAAAATGAACTAGTTCCCCATCTATTGTGACTTCATCATCACCATCCACTTCATAGTCTT
Organism: Lathyrus sativus; assembly: GCA_963859935.3. Lineage (NCBI taxonomy): Eukaryota > Viridiplantae > Streptophyta > Magnoliopsida > Fabales > Fabaceae > Lathyrus > Lathyrus sativus. The sequence continues at coordinate 33,914,521 of OZ012738.1, forward strand.
GAAGTCTTGCAGGACAAGCTCTAGCTTGTTGAGGTCTCTGACTTATGCCATCCATATCCTTTTCGAATTTGATTGTGTCGAGAGTGTCAGCAACTACATCGACTTCTTCTTCGACTAGAGTATAAACAAATTCTTCGACTTCGTCATCATTACTTGCTTCGTCGAAATAATAGCTTATCAGTGGCTTGTCAATTGCATTACTAGAATTCTAATTCCATACATAATTTTCATCAATCACTATGTCTCGACTCAACACAATCTTCTGATTTATTGGATTGAATAACCTGTACGCTCCAGTCTTATGATATCCTACCAGAATCACAGGTTCACTCTTATCATCAAGCTTCCTTCTCCTAGCATCAGGAATATGCTTGTAGCAAATAGAGTCAAACACCTTTAGATGACTCACTAATGGTCGTTTGTCACTCCACACTTCTTCAAGAACCTTGTTCTTCAGCTTCTTGGTAGGGCATCTGTTCAAAATATAAACAACAGTCAAAACAGCTTCACCCCATAAGGATTTTGCAAATGCTTCTAATTCAGCATGCATTCCGCCATGTACAATATGGTCATGTTTCTTCTTTCTGCTATTCCATTATGTTGAGGAGTATACGAAGAAGTTATCTTATGATCAATACCATGTTCTGCACAAAATGCTTCAAATATCTTGGATGTATATTCGCCACCTCCACCTGTTCATAGAACTTTAATTTTCTTTTCACTCTAGTTTTTGACAAGTATCTTAAATGTCTTAAAGATTTTAAATACTTCGTCCTTTTCGGGCATATCTTCAAATATTTCATCCTTTACAGAGTTTGTCGGGCCTCTCGAGGCTTGGTATAAAAATTACCATATCGTGAGTGATCAGTTGATTTAACGACTTAAAGTTCAGATGGTCAAACCTCAGATGCCACAACCAATTATTCTTGTGGTCGACAACTGTTTTCAGACATTGTACCTCAGTTGAACTGATCATGGTCTTAAATATTCTGTTCTTCGACATAAGAGATTTCAAGACCAAGTTACTCTGGATGTCGAAATGTTCTAAGGCTCCATCTTTCATAACCACTGAGAACCCCTTTTCGACCAGTTGTCTAATACTTAGCAGATTGCACTTCATTCCAGGGACATGGAATACATCTTTGATCAAGGCTTTTTCTCCATTACTCCTTTGAATAACTATGTTTCCAATACCTTATGTTTCTAACAAGCTATTATCAGCAACTTTGACCTTGCTCTTCTTTGACTCGTTAAAATCTACTAACCATACTATTTGACCAGTCATGTGATTTGAGCAGCCTAAGTCGAGGAATCAGATCTTGGATTTGACATGGTCATCTGCAACTGCAGCCATAACCACCATATCATTATAATCATCTGAATCTTGACGCACAAGGTTTGCTCCTTCCTCCTTGTCTTTTGTCGAACCCTTGTCTTTCTTGTACCAGTAATGCTTGGCCAAGTGATCCAACTTTTCACAGTTATAGCAATGCACACCTTTTTTCTCTACTTTTTCTTTCTGATAGAAGTTTCCTTCTCCTATTTTCGAGGATTCATAAGTTCTATAATTGATCTTATTCTTGTGAGAATTCGACCAAGACTTCTTGCCTTGAGTCTTGTTGATTTTGCCTTTGAACTTGTTGGAACCATCATTCTTCTTCCATTGTTGAGTCTGTAGTGCTTGTATTAAGTCTTGAACTCATTTCCTTTTGACAATCCTAATCTCATGCGCTTCCAACGAACCAACCAAATCTTCCAGTTTTAGGATTTCAAGTTTGTTGGATTCTTAAATAGCTACGATAACGTGATCAAAGTGAAAGGTTAACGTACGCACTACCTTCTCAACTATCATCTTATCAGTTAGGGTTTTACCACAACCCTTCATGAGATGGACGAGTTTCTGCACCTTCGACACATAGCCTGCAATCTTTTCATCTTCTCTCAATGAAAACAATTTATATTGTCGTCGAAAAGTTTGCAACTTGACAACCTTAACATTCTCGCTTCCTTCATAGTACTTGACAAGAATGTCCCACGCCTTCTTCGCCAATTCAGCATGAGTGGTTATGCCAAAATTAGTCGTATCAACCGCCAATTGGATGTAGAATGCTGCCTTGCAAACCTTCTTCTTAGCTTCCTTGTGAGCGATTCTCTGTGCGTCGGTTGCATCTTCACCAAGCGTAGGAACGCCATTCGTAACCACTTTTAGGGTTTCATGAAAGCCAAATAGAGATTGCATCTATTTTCTCCATCAGAGCCAATTCTTGCCGTCAAGAGTTGGAAGGGAGTTTGGTAAATTTTCGCTACCATTCATATTTGCAGCGATTGATCAACAATAACCCACTATTCTATAAGCATGATCTCTGACGTGTGATTCTTAAAAACACGATCAAAAATCTAACCGGAGCTCTAAATACTAATTTGTTAGTGTGTGAGATACTTTTAGTGATGAGAGAAAGAGAGAAATTAAAGAAACAATGATTGAGATTATTGAATGAATAAAACTGAATTACAAAGTGTCTATTTATATACACTAAAATAACAAACCCTACTAATGAGCTTTGAGCTTGGGCCACATAATACAACTTGGATTATATCTAATATCTCAACAAAGATAAGTAAAGGCCACTGAAAAAGTAATTTCACTATAATATTTTTCAAATTTCATTTATCTTTGTCTAGGGTAAGAAGGAACTCTCTAAACAAAGAAAGAAACTCATGAAAAACATGTAACTTTCTAAGAAAAAAGATCTTCGTCGTCTAGGATATCAGGTGAAGATCCTATTAATAACTTTTTTATCTCACACACGAACCATTCAGACTGGAGATAACCGGAGAACAAACTAATAAATTTGACTTAAAGAAAACGCTCTCTAACCAAGGATCATTATGGAAGAAAGTAAGAAAACCGGACCCCAAAATATCCTCTCTTTTAAATTCAACATTCTAACTATTTATAAGCAATGTGACACTTATCTACACAAACTTACCTTTTTGATCAATTAAACCACTTTAAAAAAAATGACAAATACTCCATATATCTCCAAAAATTTTAAGAATAAGATATGTAAATCACTTTTTCTATAAACCATTTAACTTATTTACTATCAATATAAAACTATAACCACTTGAATTAACACTATAACCACTTGAATTAACACGAGAGTGAGTGGAGTAGTTAATATATGCTAATTAAGTTAAATAAGTGTAAACTATTAATCTATTGTTCAATCCATGACAACAACATTTATTTATTTTGTATTAATGGAAATAAATTATTGATAAGTTAAAAAAAAAATCACTTGAATCAACAATAAGTCATTCAAAGTAAAAAAAAAAACACAAGATGATAAAGAAAAATAGTATGTAGTATTTCACATGTGAAGCCATTGACCTAGCTAGTGGAAGAAATAGTTTCTACTTGTTCCAAAGGAATGTTTGTAGGCCCCACAAAAATACCGAACCAAATTATAACTTCACAAATTTTCCTATACTAGTATTAATTAATTATAGTGGATGAATGACATAGAACCCTCTCATGAAATTGAAGTCTTGCTCAAATTAAATTTAATCTTCAAGTGGAAGACAATAATATATATACTAATAGGGTTAGTGTTTTAGTTGGGGCAGGTAATCCAATTCTCAAGATTTGTCTAATTTACTAATTATATGATCTTAATCTTATAGTACATGTCATTAAAAATTGGTTTATAATTATATAGTTAGCATTAAAAGTGGGTGTGACATTAATTCCTTATTCAGCTAAAACACTGAGATCTTACAAAACTCTCTTGTCCTTCCTTTTCATTATTCTTTTACTATTTATTCTTTTGAATAATGCTATCAAGTGGTTTCATAGTTGGAAGAATCTCAGATGTGATCATTTTGACAACAAAGCTGCCAACCCACTCATTTATTTATTTTTATAAGGGAGACATTCATAGAAAGAGTAGCTGGAAAAAGTGTACAAAGCAAATCAATTTTTTTTCTTCATAATTATGGTTGTGCACTTGCAAATTTTCATCATATCTATTAATCCAACTATGTTAGTTATAGGAACATTCAAATGTGTTATGATTAAAAATAACCTCATGAATATCGCCTTTAAATATGACTTCGGTTAAACTGAAACCGAAACTAATCTATACTGAATCTCTAAAAATTTGAAATAAATCTGATTATTGTTACCGATGATTGAGTTGTGATAGTAAAAAAAAAAGTTTGAGAAATTTATTCCAATTGATCAGGACTCACTAACTATTAATATTTGTTCGAAAAAGATCATATAAATCAAACCAATCTACTTCTTAAAGAAGAATTCATGAATACAGGTTGCATGTATGCCATGGACATAAACAAGATCCAATATTCACCTATTCTTCTATCTCTCTACATATATGAAAACAATCCTCACATTACTCAAATTAATACCAAAGGTATTAATTGTATACAAAACAAAGTAAAATAATCACTACTAATGAAAATAAATCTTAGGTCGAAATATTAGAGAAAGAAAAATATAAATCTGTCTCTAATTTTAACATCTTAAATAATATTTAAGAGAAAATTAGAGACAGATTTTATATCTTTTTGTCTATAATTTTTCGTCGCTAATTTGATTTTTCGAGTAGTGCATGCTCATTGATTCTATTGTTAGTTTTGAACAACTTAAGACAAATGATATCCTTAAAGGAGAAAAAAAATAGAGAAATGAAGATAATGCATGATGTTTTTCTCACTTTCCTTGACCTTCAACTTCTTTATCTTCTCCTCTTAATTACCATGATCCTTCACCAATCATTCCATTCCAATATCCAGTTGAATTTCCTTGTTGATCTTTATTATGTTCCACTTCAACACCACTTGTAGAAAGCTGTTTATTAACCTCTCCAAAAGGAAACAAGAGTCTTCCACCGGCACCACCGCCGTCGCCACCTTCTTGGACTTGAACATGATCATATGTTCTATTTCCATTCATTCCATCAATTGAAAATCCAAGACTAGGTTTAACTTCTTGCATGGGAAATCCAGAAGGGTAAATAGCATTTGAGTTTGGCATCAAAGAGTTATTAGTATTGTTACCATAAGGGTTAATGCCTCTAGATGCCATGCTAGACCTAAGTAGGTCAAGAGCTGAAGAAGATGATGATTCATTATTGTTATGCATCTCAATATATGATGATGACATACCATGATGATTATGATGATGAGGATGATGATGATAGTTTTCCATAGATGGAAAAGCTAGGTTAAGATCTTGACCTCCATGCATTTTAGGGTTTTGAGATGAAAGATGTGAGACTTGAAGGGTGGGTGGATTTAGGTCAGGAATTTTTGATGAGTTACTATTATTAGGATTGGCTAATGATGATGAAGAAGGAACTTTCTTGTTCTTTCTTGAACCACCTCCAACAGGAACATTTCTTAGAGATCCTCCTTCAGTCCAATACCTTCTACATGTCTTGCAAAAGTATCTTGGCTGTGTGAGACTATAGTTGTTGTAATAACAAAACTTTGTGTTGGTTGAATTGCACCTTGGACAATTTATTTGCTCTTGTGGCCTTGCTTTCTTCTCTAACCCTTGCCTTGGACATGAATTAGGACCTATCCCTTCCATGAGTGAATGAATACCTATACTTATATATAGTGTTCATCATGTCACATGATGAATCCATAGAAAAGAAATAATACAGGAAATACTCCAAAATAATACATGAAAATTAAGATCATCAAAGTTTCTCACAACAAATAGAATCACATCCATAGAATATATATAAAAAATATTTCAAGAGCATGATGTTATTAATATCATGTTTACATGAATTTTTAGACATGATTAGTCTCACAAATATCTGTAGTATCATCTTTTATTTCTATGCATGTTGTTTAAAAATAATATGAGAGAAAAAAAGGTAAAGGTAAAGAGAAAGAGGAAAAGGAAAAGTAGAGTTTATATATATATATAATCAACTAGGTATAGCTAGAAAAATGAAAATCAAAGATACAACAAACAAGTAACATCACATAAATCTAGATGTGTCAGCTTTGGAAGAACCCTAAAACCCAGAATAAATATCAAAGAAAAGACACATGAAAAATCCATATCTACCTTTCTATGGCTAGCCATGAATTCAAACAAAAGAAGAGAGAGAGAGAGAGAGGATTCACCTTGTTTGTCTACAAGACTGCACCTGCTCTACTTAGTGCAAGAAAGAATGTTTTTGTTTAGTTTGTGGGATGGCTTTATGTGTTAGCTTTACTTTATGAATGAATGATATAAAGGAAAAGGGAAAGAGAGAAGATAGAAGAGAGAAGAGAGAAGAATAAACAAGTGTCTATTTTGACTACATAAGCATTAATATTATTTTTTCATTAATGATGTTGTTGCCTATGGTACACTCACTTTAATTTAATGATGACTATGATGCTAAATATTTAACTTTTTTATTTAATTTTTTTATCTTCCATTATTAAATATAATTCTATATTAGTTTCTTTTGGTTTTCTTTATGGTCATGCTTTTTTGTGTGTGGTGGAATATAATAAGTAGTATGTACTGTGGTGGTTTCTACTTTTTGAATGATATAGACTCTTATTTATGATTCAAATTGTCAAACTTTCTTTTTCTATAATCATGCACCTTTCTTTATGTTTTGCCAGAATCAAGGACTATTCTTGTTTAATCAATGATTTCAATGGGATCACTTATATCAAGTGTTTGATTTAAATTTGATTGCCTTAATTCAGGCTTTGCTTCCTTTAATTATGGATTTGATTTGTTAGTATTAATAGTACACATGAATTTTGTATAAATATTTTGAGTTTTTTTTATGAGTTTTTTAGGGGACTTAGAGTTCTAGAGTTTACTCGAGCTAAAGAGAACTCAGAGACTTATAGAGCATTTACAAATATATTTATAGATTAATCAACAAAGAAGTTCTAGTATTGTCTTTCCTTTGAAGTGTAATTCAAATCTAGTAGTAAATTAGTTAAATTATTTATTATACAACTAACTAACAAATTAAATTGATTAAGTTGCTGGATCTTGTTACTATTCGTAAGTCTAATTAGTGTAGTATAGATAATTATATCATTGGTTTGAATGGACACAAACAAGTGAAGTGTAGTAAATACAAATTAATCTCTCTCTCACTCTTTGGCTCAAACTTTTGGGTTTCAAACAGTTTTCAAGATTGAGTGTTCATTCAACTTGTTCATTGAGGAAACATGACAAGTTCTATGGAGAACTTTGAAAACAATTTTAGTAGAAAACTAGAAAACTCTTTGTTTTTTATTGCAAGAACTTTGAGATATGAAGCAAGCAAACGATGGTGATATCTAGGTTCTAAAATGTAATAGAAATAGTGCAAACATGTTAGCAAGATTTTCCTAATGACATGTAAGTTGTTTGTTGTGAAAAATGATGCCTTGAAATAAAGTATAAACGATTTTTTTTATCGGTAAGAAACACACAAGGATTAGGGTTAACAAGAAAACAAGAAGAACAACAAGGATTGGTTATAGCTGATATTCTTACTTTCTCTTTAAATCAGATTACAAGTATTCAAGAATAACAAATAACCCTCTCACCCTAATTAAAATTCGTCACACTTAAGATGAGAGACCAGTATGCTATTTATAATTGATCTGACCTGATCAGAAGGGGATCACGGGCTGACCACACTCTGTTGGACTGCTACTTGCTCGTCGGTGATGAGGAAGAGAAAGGGGGGTGTACCTGCAAAACACTCCGATGCCAAAGTGGGAAGTTGGGCAGAGCGGTGGCGAAGTACAGAAAGAGGGGTAAGAAGTGTGTTACCTGACCCTCTTGAGAAAGAGGATATTTATAGAGAGACCCCAGCGCTGGGCCAACGGTCATTTGAGATGGGCTGGATGACCAGGCCCAACCCTAATGACTGCTAGGGCTTACGTGGCATAGTGAAGACCAGGACGTGGTCTTCGCCCTAGTCCAACTGCTCCTAGATCTCCGGAAAGTGGGTTTGACCTGCTCTTTCGGAGGTGGGCAGTTGGTTGATGGCGTGTCCCCGCGGAGGGGAGCTCGCGAGGTTCCCCGGTGGGCGTTGGTCTCCCCGCGGAGGGGAACGCGAGGACGGGGAGGAACCAAAGGCCTCGCCTCGACGCACCGGGGTGTGTCCTGTTCGGCCGACAAGAGAAGACGTTGAGAAGCCGTCGAACGCGTCGCCTATGGATGGGCGTGCCCTGCCCGTCTTGTGGGACGCGCGTGCCCGGTGTGGCTAGCTCACTTACTGGGCTGTGCGTGGTATTGGGCTGGACCGAGGTTGGGCCCAGACCAGAACAAGAGCCCCCCAAGTCGAAGCTCTGGGAATGTGCGAGGACTTAAGGTCGCTGTGTCGGGGAGAGAGGTAGCGAAACAGGAGGTTCGTCGGGGTTTTGTGCACGGTAGAGCGGGCGCTTGTGCGGGGGTCTCCCGTCGCCGGCGGAGCGGGGTGAGAGCAGGTGAAGGGACGCGACTGTCAGGTTGCCGCCACGTGTCGCGCGTTAAGCGGTCGTAGGGGCGGCTACCCTATGTCATTAATGAGCCTAGCGTCGCTTCGAATCCCGCACCGGGTTATAAATATGGGGGTCCCCGCTCACTTTTTTACTTTTCACTTTACTATTTTACCTGTGGAGCTCTGGGATCCTTGCCCATCCGCCGCTGCCGTCGATCGCCGCCGCACCGTTTGGTTCTTCCTCCCGTTCGCCGCCGTTACAAGTGAGTTTTTCTTTCTCTTCTTTTTTTATTTCCGCCACTTGATTAGAATGTGTGGTCGGGGCATGATGAATGCCCCGAGGAGGGACGCAAGATCTGCCGTATCTGGCGATTTTCTGATGAATGCCCCGGGGAGAGTCGGTTGTTCCGATGAATGTCCCGAGGACGGGGGCTATCTCCGATGAATGCCCCGGGGACGCGCGCTTTTTCCGATAAACATCCCGCGGAGGGATGGTGGGTTGGCCCTGAGACGCCCCGAGGAGGATCGGCGGGGGGCGCCTGTTTGCTCGCTGTTCTCCGGCCTTTGTCGCCCTTTCACTTGACCTGCGGTGGAAGGGTGGATTTGATCTTGGCTATCGAATTCACCGTTGTCCTCTGCTTTTCAGGTGTAGATGTCGGCCTTGGTACCGGGGACGATGGTCGAAGATAACGAACCCGAGGTCCCGGATTTTGACGAACGTGTCGCCCCGGTCGAGGAATGGATGGCCGAAGAGCCGCTGTCCACCCCGTCCTGCTTCGTGGCCGATGCGTCCGACGTCTATGCCACCGTCGAGGACACGCCTGTCGGGGAGCCGCAACATTGGCAGGTGTACCGCCCGAAGGAACACCATGGTATCTGCTCGCGATATGGGCGGCAGATGTTCCCCATGCACGAGTTCTACTTCAAAGAGGCTCGACTCAGGTTGCCGTTCTCCGCCTTTCATCTGGGGCTCTTCGATTGGTTAGCCTTGGCCCCGTCCCAACTGCACCCCAACGCCTTGGCCTTTATTCGTGCCTTCGAGGTGGTGTGCTTCTATCTCGAGGTGGAGCCCACGGTGCCGTTGTTTTTTCGCATCTTCCATTTACAGCGTCAGTCGGTGAACGGCCGTCAAGGATGGGTTTCGTTTAAGCAGCCGACCAAGCTCTTCAAGACGTACAACGACTCCGTTAAAGATTTCAAAGGTCGGTTCTTCCTCGTTAAACTGATCACTCAGTAAGGCTCGGATACTCTTTTCGCCGAGGGCGAGCGAATGGTAGACGGCCAGCGGTTCCTCGCGTGGCTTCCCAAGATACATCTGTTATGGACCGCGGAGCACTTCAACCGTGGTACGGATAGGTATATCGTACGAGCGGGGACCCTCGACGAGAAAGATATGGACGCTTATTTGAAAATAGTTGCCTTTGTGCGGGCTCTTCCCCCGTCGAAACTGGTGACGCCCGATGGTCGGTACATCCTCGACGCGCAGGGGAACGTGCGAACCAAGAAGCGGCTGATTAACACTAAGACCCTGCTCGGTTGCGCCCTGGGGCGGCCGCTCTGGATTATCTAGGTAGGGATGCTCTTTTTTCCCCGTGGTCAGGTTTTTTGGCCGTTGCTAACTCTTTCTTTGTTTTTGCAGCGAACATGTCTTCTGTCGAGGAGCGAGTGAAGATGCTGCACGCTTCCAGGAATGTCGTGGTCCCGAAGACGCGGGTGAGTCAATTGGTTGTACAGGAGGCTGTGACGCCGGGAGGGCAGAGTTCGTCTTCTTCGCCTCAAGGGAGTCAGTCTCCTACGTCTCAGGGAGCAGCGAAAAGGCCGAGATCCGAGGAGCCCAGGGGTTTGATCGATCTGACGACCGGCTCGGCCGAGGAGGGTTATGTCGTCCCGCCTTGCCATCAGCATCCGGGCTATTTTCATGGTGCTCGATCTCCTACGGTCTCTGCAGGGGAGGTAAAGGCTGTTCGCGAGGCCGATCGAGAATCTCGTCGACGTATCCTGGCGGAGGATTTGGCTGCGATGATGTGGACGTTCACGACGACCCTTGTGCTGAACGAGGAGGACCTTACCTTTATGCAGTCGCGTCTGGCCAAGCTTACTGAGGAGTTGGAGAAGAGTCAGAAAGATGTTGCTGACCAGCGCAAGCGAGCGGAGGGCGCTGAGGGGAAAGTGACCTTGCTGGAGGAGAAGCTGGGGGCGGCAACGGCCGAGGTGCAGGCGCTGAAAGTTCGTATGGAAGTCCTGGACAGCGCGCTTCGTCCGGCCGAGGACGAGACAAAGGAAGACCAGCGGTCGATCACCCGTGCTGATCTGATTGCCCGGATTCGGGTGCTGGAAGGTGATTGTTTGGAGGTCGTCGAGGTCGGGTTCAAGAGCGCTGTCGCGCAGATCCAAGTTGTCAACCCCGGCGTCGCGCTGGTCGTGGATGGGATCGGGCCGTATCACGAGATCGTCGGCGGGAAGGTGGTTGACCTCGAGCTTGTCGTTCCCGAGGAGGTCCCCGTGGTTGCTGATCAGGAGGGTGAAGTAACATAGGTTGTCGGGCCTGCGTGCTCGTTGTTTTTATGGCCTGCGTGCCGATATTTTGTGACTTGTCTTTCTTTGGGCCTGCGTGCCCTGTTTGTGTAATATTAACTACTGGGCCGGTGCCCGCTTTTGCTTAATATATATTTTTGTGAATTTTCTAAGTGTGCGCTCGGTATTCGCATGATGTTTATGCTTGATTTTCGTATTTATTTGTTTACTTGAATGATGTTTGATGTGCATGCCTCGATATGCCCTAGGCCTGTCTGGGTGTTAGCTCGACAAACTTGTTACCGTTGGTGAAGGGAACCGGCCGGTTTGGCCGGCGGAGTGGCCGAGCCGTTTCGGGGATAGTTCTCCCCGTGGCGTGGACGTCCCATCACGAGCTGGGTGTCTTGCCGATTTTGGTACGGCGGCGGGGAGTCTCGGTCGAGGTGTTCCCTGCCGAGCAAGGTCGTCTGCCCGCGCACACAAGAGGCAGGGCTTGCTTTTCTCTGGTCGCTGGTGGACGCGTGGGAGTGCGGTGGTACCATGTCGCCCCCCCAGTGGCCGGGACGATGGGTCATCGTGGGCAATGTTCTAACTGTAGTACCGCTTAAGCTTCGCGGCGTTCCAAGGTCGAGCTAGTTGTTCACCGTGCAGGTTTTCGAGGTAATAGGCCCCGTGCTCCGTTTTGTCCCGGACTCGGTAAGGGCCTTCCCAATTCGCAGCCATCTTGCCCTCGTGGGAGTCTTTCTGGTTTCTGCGTAGAACTAAGTCGCCTGTTTGAAAGTCGCGTTTTAGGACTTTGCTATTGTGGCGAAGTGTGACTTGTTGCTTCAGCCGGGCTTCTCGGAGGGCTTCCCCTGAACGGATTTCCTCGACGAGGTCGAGCTCTTCTCGGAGGGCGCCGTCGTTGTCGTCGGTGCCCAGGGGAGCTTCCGTTCGTCGGGATGGTTCGCGTATTTCGACGGGTATCACGGCCTCGGTTCCATACGTGAGGCGAAATGGGGTTTCCCCCGTGGTTGAGTGGGGAGTGGTGCGGTATGCCCAGAGGACGCTGTGGAGCTCTTCGACCCATGCTCGCTTGGCGTCGCCGAGTCATCGTTTGAGTCCCCTGAGTATGACTCTGTTTGCTGATTCCGCCTGGCCGTTTGTCTGAGGGTGTTCGACCGAGGCGAAGTGGTGTTTGGTTCCGAGTTTGGTGACGAAGTCGCGGAAGTTTTTGTCCGTGAATTGTGTGCCGTTGTCGGTGACGATGGTGAGTGGGACCCTGAATCTGGCGAGGATGTTGCGTTTGTAGAATCGGAGTATGTTGTGGGCCGTGATTTTGGCCAGAGCTTCGGCCTCGATCCATTTGGTGAAGTAGTCGACGCCCACGATGAGGTACTTGTTTTGGTAGGATCCTAAGGGGAAGGGCCTGAGGATGTCCAGCCCCCACCAGGCGAACGGCCATGGAGATGAGAGGGATGTGAGGTCGGCTGGGGGGGCGAGGTGCATGTCCCCGTGTCGTTGACATTTGTCACATCGTTTGACGTGTTCCTTCGCGTCCGATTGTATTGATGGCCAGTAATAGCCTGCTCGTAGGGCCTTTCGTGCTAGGGATCTTCCGCCGAGGTGCTGCATGTTGATGCCTTCGTGGATTTCTTCTAGAACGGCTGCACTCTGGGACTTATCGATGCATTTGAGGAGTGGGATTGCGAAGCCTCGGCGGTACAGCTTTCCTTCGAGGAGAACGTACGAGCAGGCGCGTCGTCTGGTTGCGCTAGCCTCTCAAGGGTTGGCTGGAAGGTGGCCGGTGCTGAGGTAGGTGTGGAGCGGGGTCATCCAGCAGTCAGTATCCCCAACGGTGTTGACGTCGAGGGGGGTAGTGGTCGCGCTGGTACTCGGTTGCGACAAGACTTCTTGGATGACCGACTTGTGACCGCTTCGCTTTTTGGTGCTTGCCAGTTTGGAGAGGATGTTGGCGCGGGTGTTTTGCTCGCGGGGGACGTGCTGAATCTCTGCTGTGTCGAAACCTCGCAGTTTTTCGGTGATGAGCGCGAGGTATTCGGCGAGGTTGTCTTTTTTTGCTTGATATTCGCCTCGGACTTGCGAAGCGACTAGCTGGGAATCTATGTAGATTCGGATGTCCCTGGCTCCCAGGTCGGACGCCAAGCGAAGGCCGGCCAGAAACGCTTCGTATTCGGCCTGGTTGTTGGTCGTCGGGAAGGCCAGCGTGAGAGAGACTTCGATGATGGTGCCTTCGCCGTTGTCGAGGACGATGCCGGCGCCGCTCCCCGTGGAGTTGGAGGAGCCGTCCACAAAAATGGTCCAGATGCGGTTCCTGGCGATGGGTTCGGGCGGTGTGGTCATCTCGGCGACGAAATCGGCCAAGGCTTGAGCCTTGATGGCGTGCCGGCCCTCGTAGGTGATGTCGAACTCAGAGAGTTCTAGCAACCATTTCAGCATGTGTCCGGCCATGTCGGGGCGGCCGAGGAGCTAGCGGATGGGCTGATCGGTGCGGAGCACGATGGCGTGTGCGAGGAAATAATGCCGGAGTTGGCGCGCTGCCGTGACGAGGGCTAGGGAGACCTTCTCGATCAGCTGGTACCGGATTTCGGGGCCGTGGAGGGCTTTGCTAGTAAAGTAGATGGGCTTTTGACCCTCCCCGGCTTCGCTCACGAGGACGGCGCTGACGGCTTCGTTAGTCACGACCAGATATAAGTATAGGGTTTCACCCGTCACGGGACGCGTCAGCACTGGTGGTTCGGACAAGACGCGTTTGAGGTGGCAAAGGGCTTTCTCGCATTCGTCCGTCCATTCGAACTTGGTCTCCTTCCTGAGCAGTTTGAAGAATGGGAGGGCATGCTGGGCCGACTTGGCAATGAACCATGAAAGGGAGGCGAGCACGCTGTTGAGGGATTGGATGGCCTTCTTCGTGGTGGGCATGGTGATATTGGAGAAGGCGTGGCATTTGTCCGGATTGGCTTCGATCCCCCGTTCGGTCAAGTAGTAGCCGAGGAATTTACCGGTGCAGACGCCGAAGGTGCACTTCTCCGGGTTGAAGCGCATGCGGCACGGCCTTGCAGTCTCGAAGACCTTCTGGAGGTGTGCCGTGTGGTCGTCCTCCGTGCCAGATTTGACGATCATGTCGTCCATGTATACTTCGAGCATGTCGCCGATTTCGTCGTGGAAGACACGGTTCATCATCCGCTGGTATGTGGCCCCGGCGTTTTTGAGGCCGAAGGGCATCACGTTATAATAGTAGTTGCCCGACACCGTCATGAAGGCCGTGGCCTGTTTATCGTGTTCGGCCATCGGAATCTGATTGTATCCCGAGTATGCGTCCATGAAGGACAAGAGCTTGAAGCCCGCAGAGTTGTCGACGAGCTTGTCGATGTTGGGGAGGGGGTAGGCGTCCTTAGGACATGCCCGATTGAGACCAGTATAGTCAACACACATGCGCCATTTTCCATTATTCTTTTTAACGAGTACAACATTGGATAGCCAGGTTGAATGTCGGGCTTCCGAAATAAAGTTTGCCTCTAGGAGGTCTTTTACAGCTTTTTCGGCAGCTGCCGATTTTTCGGGGGACTAGCGACGCCAGCGTTGCACAACGGCCTTTGCGGTCGGGTTGATGGACAGCTGGTGGCAGGCGACCTCGGGGTCGAGTCCGGGAATTTCTGCGGCGCTCCATGCGAAGAGATCGGCGTTCTCGCGGAGGCAGGCTTGGAGCTGTTGTTTCGCGAGGTCTGGGAGTCCGGCACCTATCCTCACGGTTCTGCTCGTGTCTTCCCCGAGAGGGATGAGTTCGAATTCTCCGTCCAGGATGGGGCGCGCTGGGTGTGAGGGCTGCCTGTTGGCTTCGCTGGTCTTCGTTTCGTGGTCGAGCTCGTCGGTGAAGCAACTATCGAGTTCCACGGATCCGACTAGCTTCGTTGGTTCGCCTTTTGGTGTTGCGTTTGGAGTTGTCCTCTTGGTCGCTGAAGCGATGGAGTCTAGGCCTTTCAGCGCGGCCTCGAAACACCTTCGGGCGGCCTCGATGTCTCCGTTAAGGGTCACCACGGCCCCCCGTCTTGTGTAGTATTTCATCTTCAGGTGGACGGTGGAGGGTACCGCGGTGAGTTCTGCTATCGTTGTCCTGCCCAGGATGCAGTTATAGAGGGATGAGCATTCGATGACTAAGAAGCGGATGCTGATTTCCCTAGCTGTTTCCTCTTCTCCGAAGGTGACTTTCAGTTCCACGTATCCCCAAGGTCTCGTCGTCGTCCCGTTGAACCCCTGAAGGTCGGAGCCTACGTAGGGGGAAAGGTTGGATTCGTCGAGCCGGAGAGTTATGAACAGGTGCGCGTACATGATGTCAACTGAGCTTCCGCCGTCGACGAGGAGGCGCCTGACGTCGAAGTTCGCCATCCGTGCACGTATGAGCAGGGGTATGTTGGAGTTGGGGGATCCCCCGGGGAGTTCCTCGAGGTAAAATGTGATCGGGTTGGATCGGCCTTGGAATTTCTCGAGCGTGCTCATTTTACCGGAGTTGTTCGCGATGAGTTCGTCGAATTTTCTCTTTACGGATCCTATGGACAGGCTCCTCGTGGCTCCATCAGAGATGACCATGGCTCTCGCGAAGTACTCCCATCGGCTGGTTGGTCAGATTGGCTCGTCGATTAGGTCGGGTTCTTCAGGAAGACCGAATTCTCTGTCCGCGAACCAATCCTCTGGGCGTCCGACACACAGTGCGACCTGGAGCCTGCTGTTGTCCTCTAGTGAGGGAAGTTCCTCGACCTTCTTGGCCTCTGGGGCCTCTTGCCTCGGTGGTTCGCCTCCTCGGGTGTATCTCTTCAGGTGACCGTCTTTGATCAGAATTTTGATCGCGTCTTTGAGATGAATGCAGTCTTCTGTCACGTGCCCGTGGCTCCTGTGGAATCGGCAGTATTTCGATTTGTCCACGTTGGGTTGGGGGGGGTGTTGGTCGCGGAAACCGGGCACCTCCCTGTACGAATTCGGTTTTGGCGCATTCGGCCAGTATGCGCTCGCGGGAAGCGACTAAGGTCGTGTACTCTGTGAATCGGCCGGCAGGGCCGCGCGGTTCGCGTTGTTCGCGGGACTCGCGAGGGTGATCCTCGCGGCGGCGGTCCCCTCCCCGTCGATGGCTCGAGGCCCCGTCGTCCCAGTGCCCGCGGGGGGCCTCCCTGTCTCGGGTGTCTCGAGCGGAGTTGGCCGCTTGTGTTTCTTCGAACCGGATATAATACGCGGCTCTATCGAGGAAATCTTGGAGGGATGTTGGCCGGTGTATGCCTACGGCCTCGTAGAACTTGGAGTCGTGGCGTAGACCCTGTTCCATTAAGTAGCGCTTCATCTCGTCCGACGTCGTCACTTGCACTGCTTCTCGAGTGAATCTTTCGATGTACTTTCGGAGAGGTTCGTCGGGGCCCTGGATGATCGCCCCGAGGACGGCCTCCGTCTTCGGGTGGCGTCGGGACGCCGTAAAGTGTTTGGAGAACAGGTCCTTCAAGACTCTCCATGATGTAACTGATTCGGGCTCCAGACTTTTATACCAGGTCATGGCGCCTTTCCTCAGAGTCGTCGGGAACAGCCTGCACTTGATAGCTCCCCGGACGTTTCGGTAGTCGAGCATGGCCTCGATGTCTTCTAAGTGATCGTCCGGGTCGGAGGTGCCGTCGTACGTCGACAGCGTCGGTGGCTTCTCTATCTCTTGGGGTATGGGGGCAGCCATGATTTCTCGGGACAACGGGGTGCGGTAATCGTCCTCGTCTCTGGGTGCCGGGGATCGATGGGGAGACGAGCTGTTTAAAGTAGGGCCCTGGTTTCGGGTTCTCGACCTCCTGCCTGAGTTTTCGCCTCGGGGATCCTCGGTCGGGATCGCCGCGGTGCTTTGGTTCCTCTCGCGAACTTGTCTTGCTGGGGACCTGGTGCGTTCTCGCGCTACCTGTGCGCGGTGCCTCTCCAGCCGTGGCCGACGATTTCTGGGTCGAGGCAAGGGACTCCTCGAACCTCCGTTCTGGTCTTCCCGCGGGGGGTACCTCGGAGGGTCGACGCGTTCCAATGCTCCAATTCTCGCGTTTTGTTGGGCCAGCAGCTGGTTCGTCTGGTTGATGGCCGCGAAGAGGGCGGCCACCGTCGGGTCTGTTCCCGTCGGGATGGGAACGGGTTGGAATGCTGGCGGGCCTGGTGGCCGGTGGTCGGCCTGAAGGGGCCGCTCTGCGGATGACGGCGAGGCAGTTTGGCCGTCCCTCTCATCGGTTTCTGCCGGACGCGTCGTTTCCATCTGCTTGTTTCCGTTGGTGGCGACGTTGAGCGCGAGGTCGTGCGGAGTGCCGTCGCGGTGTGGGCTAGCCATGATCGTGGAATGTTGGTGAAACTTTGGTTTTCTGCTCGGAGTAACGGGGAAGTTTCTGTTCCCACAGACGGCGCCACTGATCTGACCTGATCAGAAGGGGATCACGGGCTGGCCACACTCTGTTGGACTGCTACTTGCTCGTCGGTGATGAGGAAGAGAAAGGGGGGTGTACCTGCAAAACACTCTGATGCCAAAGTGAGAAGTTGGGCAGAGCGGTGGCGAAGTACAGAAAGAAGGGTAAGAAGTGTGTTACTTGACTCTATTGAGGAAGAGGGTATTTATAGAGAGACCCCAACGCTGGGACAACGGTCATTTGAGATGGGTTGGATGACCAGGCCCAACCCTAATGACTGCTAGGGCTTACGTGGCGTAGTGAAGACCAGGATGTGGTCTTCGCCCTAGTCCAACTTCTCCTAGATCTCCGGAAAGTGGGTTTGACCTGCTCTTTCGGAGGTGGACAGTTGGTTGATGACGTGTCCCCGTGGAGGGGAACACGTGGAGAATGTGCGTCGGGCACGTTGTCCTCCCCGCGGAGGGGAGCTCGCGAGGTTCCTCGGAGGGCGTTGGTCTCCCTGCGGAGGGGAACGCGAGGACGGGGAGGAACCAAAGGTCTCGCCTCGACGCACCGGGGTGTGTCCTTTTCGGCCGACAAGAGAAGACGTTGAGAAGCCGTCAAACGCGTCGCTTATGGATGGGCATGCCCTGCCCGTCTTGTGGGACGTGCGTGCCCGGTGTGGCCAGCTCACTTACTGGGCCGTGCGTGGTATTGGGCTGGACCGAGGTTGGGCCCAGACCAAAACAATAATAAAACCTAACATACTAAAATAATGGTTTTTTAACAATTACCCATTACAAACTAATTTAGGGTACAAGTTAACTTAAACAGTTGAACATAACAAACAAGCCCAATTCGTCATGCTAACAAATCTAGCATTTTCAATAACTGCATGCTTGACCCTACTTCGACTACAACATACACTAGTTTGACAATAATATGTGAACAACCTTTGACTGCATGCTAAACATATGTCGAACTGTCGAACTAAGAAGCTACATTCGATCATACTAGAGTTCGATCCAATATCTCACAAATCTCCACCTTAGAACAAACTCTATAACATCAAGGAACAAACAAGTTTTCTTCATGCAGCTTTATCAACTGCATATAGTAGAAAAACTCTCAACTAGGCAATGTCTTGGTCATCATATCAGCAACATTATGATCCGACGAAACCTTCAACACTTGGACTTTTCCATGCTCGATTACCCCTTTGACGAAATGCAACCTCACATCGATGTGCTTGATTCGCTCACGGCAGACTGAATTCTTTGACAAGTGTATTACACTTTGACTATCACATTTAATAGTGATAACTTGACCTTGAAGTTTCAGCTCCTTTGCAAAACCTTCAAGCCACAATGCTTCCTTTACAACTTCAGTTAAGACGATATATTCTACTTCAATGGTTGATAAGGTAATAACCTTCTGAAGTGTTGCTTTCCAACTGATTGTTGTGCCAAACATAGTGAGCACATATCCATAAATAGATTTTCTGGAATTCATACAACTTACATAATCAGAGTCGACATATTCTTCGATTGTTGCTTTACTATCTTCACCCAAGGTTCCATCATGAATTAAGACTCTGTTCAGAGACCCATTTATGAACCTCAGAATCCACTTCAATGCTTTCCAGTGAGCCTTTCCAAGATTCGTCATGTACCTGCTTACAAGACTTACTAAATATGTTATGTCGGGCTTAATATAAACCGTAACATACATCAAAGAACCCACTATATTAGCATATGTAATGGTATTTATATAAGCTCTTTTGACATCAGTGCTGAGACACTGATCTATACTCAGCTTGATTTGAGGGTTTGTCAGAGTCACAACAGGCTTTGAATTCGACATACCAATCGTTTCGAGAATCTTCCGTAGGTATGCCTCTTGAGATAAGCATAATTTCGATTGCTTTCTATCTATTTAGATGTCAATCCTAAAAATTCTGGACGCAGATCCTAGATCTTTTATGTCAAACTCCTTATTGAGTTCAACCTTCACCCTCATTACATCTTCGACATTGTTGCTTGCTATTAGAATATCATCCACATAAAGCAACAAAATAAAAAATGAATTACCAAGTCGAAATCTGAAGTAAACACAGTGGTCGGTCTGACTTCTAAAGAAACTTATGCGTGCCATGAACTTGTCAAATCTCCTATTCCACTGTCGAGGAGATTGTTTCAGTCCATATAAATTCTCTTTATCTTGCACACATAATATTCCTCCTCGCTTTCGACATACCTTTCAGGTTGTCTAATTAGAATTGTTTCATCTAGATCACCATACAAGAACACAGTCTTCACATCCATCTGTTCTAGTTCAAGGTCGAATTGTGCCACTGTGGCAAGCAACATTCGAATGGACATGTGCTTCATAATAGGAGAGAACACATCATTAAATTCGACACCTTCTTTCTGAGTGAAACCTCTAGCGACCAATCTTGTCTTGTGTCTCTTCGACGCCACTCCTTCGATTCCTTCCTTAACTTTGAAAATTCACTTACAACTGACTAACATGGCTCCAACGGGTTTCTTAATAAGTTCTCAGGTGTTGTTATCATGAAGAGATTTCATCTCATCATCCATGTCCTTCATCCATTCAGTCTTATTTCAACTCCTTATAGCTTCCTTATAGTATATAGGTTCTTTGTCTAGAACCTCACTTACAGAGATTAAGGCATAAGCTATAAGATCTGTATACCCAAGTCTCTGAGGTGGTTTGATGACTTTCCTCGATCTATCTCTTGACAATAAATAGTCATCGGCAGTTTCCCCAACTTCCTCAGTGTCTTCTACTTCTTCCCCGATTTCATATGGGATACGCAATTCAACATCAACATGATCCACCTTAACAGGAATCTCTCCCTGTTCCATCTCTTCGTCAGCATCATCCGTTTTCTTGAAGGCCATCTCAGCTTCATTGAAAACTACATCTTGACTGGTGATATACCTCTTGTGACCTAGCTCTAGGAACCATAGCCTATAAGCTTGGACTCCTTCAGGGTATCCCGTGAATATGCATTTCAGAGCTCTAGATTCGACCTTGTCTTTCCTAATGTGAGCATAGGCTATGCAACCAAATACTCTCAATTTATCAAGATATGGTGGATGTCCCACAGTTTTGTCGTCTCCACAGGGATCGGTGCGATGAAAGAACGCCGTTCAACGATCTCTACATTTCTAAACTTTTTGTTTAAAAGGTTCAAGGAACCATGGATAAAAGACAGAAAATATAAAGACGAAAAATATAAAGTAAAGACTGAAATATAAATGGAGCCTTGTTGGGATTGGATCTTATCAATTGATAACACATGCATTCTTCTGATCATGTTAAACACAACTTAATCATTCGTCTAATATCCTCACGTGTCACCCACGATAGAGGTCATTTCTAACGCAACATCGAGAGAACAATTGTGTTGTCTCATTGGTGATGTCTCACGCAACAAAAACACAACATAGAGCATTAAGAATGGATACTCATGCAAATGCTAAGCCTAAATCTATGTCTAAAGTTTAGGACCTAACATGTAATCATCCTAGATCCATATCTAAAGGGTACATATCTATAGCAGATCAAATCAAAGATAAACAGGTAAACAAAGACGACACTCATATCTGATATACGATTGTTTCATATAAAACACAATGATCAGAATACGTACATACGCTTAATCCTTTTTACATGTATTCATCTAATCTACCAAATGTATGTGAACATCGTTCTTCATCACTATTATCACGCACCCGCACAATATCGTATTAATCCTACTCATGCTACCCACACTACTTAATCAACAAAATACAATAGAGGATATAATGAATATCAACTTACAAAACCATGTAAAAAGTTAGTTGATTGATAGATGAAAATCTTAAATCAAAGATGTGAAAAGGTTTTGTCAAGACCCACAAACAAGCAATCAAAGATAATCAATCAACAGAGAATCCAAAGTAGTTCACAAACATATATTAGATGAAATACATAAGGTATCAAAAGATTACATCCAAACCCCAATAAGAGATCAAAGATCTTACCTCCTCCCTCTTAGGGTTTTGTATATCTCTCTCTAAAATAAACTTGAAATGAAGAGAGATAAGTTCTGATGTAGAAAATATTACCTTCTAACCTAAAAAGCAATAAAAGTACTTAAATAGTACATTCAGGATCTGTCATGTTCGCAATGCGAACAAATCCTTCACCTAGCGAACATCAAATTAGGCACCTGAGGTGCCTCTAAACAGTTAAACCGCATTTGAGACTTTTCCACATGTTCGCTGTGCGAGCAATCCTTCACAGTGCGAAGGATTCGCTACACACTTCGCACAACAAATTCTTGTCCAAAAAGATACTGCCTCACGTTTGGGAGTTTAGGACCCTTTTCTTTCTGTGTGAACAGTGCATTGGGTTTATTGGCCTTCGCTACATAGTTCGCCTAGTGAACTTTGTGAAGTTTTCTGGCAAGCTTCGCTAGGAGCTTCGCACGGCGAGTTTTATGATGTTTTTCTGCTGTCTTGGTTTCCTTGCCCAATTTCTTGTGTCTTACTATTCACTTATTTTGTGCCTAATTCCTGCACAATAACACAAAAATCAAAGCAACCAAGGCATTTTCCAACAATGAAGCATATCATCTAAAATATGAGTGATTCTAATCACTTTCACCTACAAAAAGAATGAAAGATGCCAACATTTGATAGAGAAAATAAGCAAATTTTGGCCTCTAACAACTCTCCCCAACTAGATTTTTGCTTGTCCTCAAGCAAAGTATGCCTCTAATTTCAAACAAGAGGATTTGCTCAAGATTAAGATTCACCCAAGAATGGATAAAATGGCTCAAATACAAAGAATGCAAACAAGCAATGGTTTCAAATGTTGAGAATCAAACAATGCACAAGAACTAAATTCTTAAAGAAAATATTAAGCCATGCATCAATCAACAACTATGTTTTTCATGAATGAATCACTCTATCTCTCCTCTTCAAATAAGGATTGAAGAAATTACGCATTTGCAACCGCGGGGAAAATTTCACTCACCTAACAAACAATGCTAGTATCAATCTAATTCATACAATATCTAACAATCAAAAGTGACAATATGGAAGCAAGAAGATCACTAAGGTCTTTAAGGTTATAGCTTTGTCGAGTTTACAAACAAGGGACATTTCTAAGGCCATTGAAACAAAATTGCCGATGCAAAAGAAACATCCACGGTACATGTTATTTACACATCCCAACTTCATTCCATTTGTTTCTCAATTGAAAACCTTCACAAACCTTATTTCACAACTTATTCTTTCACTATTTTTCTTTTCCAAGCAAGCATTCTTTTTCTCTATTTTTTTATTATTTTTTTTACATTCATATTCACACAATATTTTCAACGCTTGCTTGAGTTTTTCAAAAGTTGTAGCAACATACCCTTCTTCTTTTTCATTCTCCCCAACTTGACTTTTACTCAACCCTCGAGTGAATGCTCTTGACTTTTTATGGCAAAGAGGACAATTAAAACAAAATTCAAGCGTTCATGAAAAATTTTAGAATCTCACAAAATTCAGAATGAGATTCACATTGTTTAGGTTCAAAGGGGGTTAATGAATTCTCTCTGCTCACGGGTAAGTTGCATTTGGACGTGGTTATGCTCAATATAAACAAGTTCCTTGATCATGTATAATGCTTCCACAAATTCACAATAATAACAAGATAAAGCATGAATCAAATGAATCAACAAAGTTTATTAGTAATCCAGCATTTAGTGAACAATGGAAGCTTTCTCACAAATTGTGGTTTTGGTCCTAAATGAAACAATCATTCAAACAAGTTGTTAAAAGAACAAATTTCATTTGCACAAAGACTTAAGTTCTTAAACATTCTAAAATTCTAAGCAAAGGTAACCATGTACCTTTACGACATTCACTTGTTTCATACTATCATCGCCATCCAAACTTGGTCGAAGCTTCATTGAATGCTTTTATACCGAAAGCAACCACTCTATAAGGAGTTCTCATCATTCCTGAGCACACTAGAGAAAACATAAAAATAAATAAATATATACAATATAAACAAATACACAATGCTTAAAAATATAGAAACAATTATAATTCACTTTAATATCTCAACACCAATCCCCGACAACGGTGCCAATTTGTTGGAGCGGTAAAGCAGCAAGCAAAAATATTAGGTACCCAGTTTTGTCGTCTCCACAGAGATCGATGCGATGAAAGAACGCCATTCAACGATCTCTACATTTCCAAACTTTTTGTTGAAAAGGTTTGGTTTAAAAGGTTCAAGGAACCATGAATAAAAGACAAAAAATATAAAGAAGAAAAATATAAAGTAAAGCTGAAATATAAACGGAGCCTTGTTGGGATTGGATCTCATCAATTGATAACACATGTATTCTTATGATCATGTTAAACATAACACAATCATTTGTCTAATATCCTCACATATCACCCACGACAGAGGTCATCTCTAACGCAACATCGAGAGAACAACTGTGTTGTCACATTGGTGATGTCTCACGCAACAAAAACACAACACAGAGCATTAAGAACGGATACTCATGCAAATGCTAAGCCTAAATCTATGTCTAGAGTTTAGGACCTAACAGGTAATAATCCTAGATCCAGATCTAAAGAGTACATGTCTATAGCAGTTCAAATCAAAGATAAATAGGTAAACAAAGACGACATCCATATCAGATAAACGATTGTTTCATATAAAACACAATGATCAGAATACATACATACACTTAACCCTTTTTACATGTATTCATCTAATTAACCAAATGTATGTGAACATCGTTCCTCATCACTATTATCATGCACCCGCATAATATCGTATTAATCCTACTCACGCTACCCATACTACTTAATCAACACAATACAATAGAGGATACAATGAATATCAACTTACAAAACAATGTCAAAAGCTTGTTCATTGATAGATGAAAATCCTATATCAAAGATGTGAAAAGATTTTGTCAAGACCCACAAACAAGCAATCAAAGATAATTAATCAATAGAGAATCCAAACTAGTTCACAAACATATATTAGATGAAATACATAAGGTATCAAAAGATTACATCCAAACCCCAACAAGAGATCAAAGATCTTACCTCCTCCCTCTTAGGGTTTTGTATTTCTCTCTCTAAAATAAACTTGAAATGAAGAGAGATAAGTTCTGATGTAGAAAATATTACCTTCTAACCTTAAAAGCAATAAAAGTACTTAAATAATACATTCAGGATTTGTCATGTTCGCACTGCGAACAGATCCTTGGCCTAACAAACATCAAATTAGGCACCTGAGGTGCCTCTGAACAGTTAAACCACCTTTGAGACTTTTCCACATGTTCGCTGTGCGAGCAATCCTTCACACTGCGAAGGATTCGCTACACACTTTGCACAACGAATTCTTGTCCAAAAAGTTACTGTCTCAAGTCTAGGAGTGTTCGCTAGAGCTTCGCTACCACTTCGCCTAGCGAGTTCTTCGCTGTGTTTTTTGCTTAGCGAGTTTAGGGCCCTTTTCTTTCTGTGTGAACAGTGTATTAGGTTTCTTGGCCTTCGCTACATAGTTTTCCTAGCGAAGTTTGTGAAGTTTTCTGGCAAGCTTCACTAGGAGCTTCGCACATCGAGGTTTATGTTGTTTTTTTTGCTGTCTTGGTTTCCTTGCCCAAATTCTTGTGTCTTACTATTCACTTGTTTTGTGCCTAGTTCCTGCATAATAATACACAAATCAAAGCAACCAAGGAATTTTCCAACAATAAAGCATATCATCTAAAACATGAGTGATTCTAATCACTTTCACCTGCAAAAAGAATGAAAGATGCCAACATTTAATAGAGAAAATAAGCAAAGTTTGACATCTAATAAAACCCCAAGGCTGCATTACCATTATCTTTTCCACCATGATTGTTCAGGAGTTCAGGGTACACTTTTCTTGTATGGCCCTTCTTCTTACAGTGATAACATCAAATTCCAGATGCATCACCACTATAAGACTTCTACTGAATTTTACCATTCTTTTTGTCAAACTTGCCATCTCTCTTTGTGAATTTCTCCTTGATCGACAGGCCTTCACCAATCAAAGATAGCTTGTTCTCCTTTTGTTCATTCAAATCCTTTGAATACAATTCTGACTGAACTTCTTCAAAGGTCAGAGACTCTCTTCCATACAAGAGAGTTTCTTTGAAGTGAGCATGTGATCTGGGCAAATCACACAACAACAACAACGCTTAATCTTCATCATCAATCTTGACATCGATATTTTCAAGATCAAGAATCAACTTGGTTAACATATCCAACTGCTCAGCCAAAAATTTCTCTTCACTAATCTTTAATGAATACAGAGCTTGCTTCTAGTAGAGGCAATTGACCAACAATTTGGTCATGTACAAACTTTCGAGTTTCACCCGTAACCCCGATGTCGTTGTCTCATTTGAAACCTATCGTAGAACCTTATCACCAAGGCTTAATAAGATGGCCCTGTGGGATTTCTCTACCATACTCATTCTTTCTTTTTCTGTTAAAGTAACGTCCATGACTGCAGCTCCTTTCAACACTTCCAAACAACCCTGCTGAACTAGTAGGGCTTTCATCTTCAAGCACCACAGACCGAAATCATTCACTCCGGTGAACTTTTCAATCTCATACTTTGTTGAAGGCATCTTTCTTCTCCGCGCTCACCGCACCAGTTTGTTGTGAAGCGATATTATCAATAACATAACAAAGTTATGAGATAAATATATGAGTTTCTTTAAAAAACACAAGAAACCCTATTAGGGTTTACAAAAGAGAGAGAAGAAGGAACAAGAAGAATAGAGAATTGACTAAAACTGTTTTACTATTCACCTTCTCAATAAGGGTTCAAAGATTACAACTGAATACCAACAATTAACCTCTCTCACCTTAATAAGAATTTACACCACACCCTAAAGATGAGAGAATAACATGTTATCTATAAGAAAACTAACATACTAGCCTAATGGGCTTTTACACATAGGCCCATTACACAAGCTAACTTAGGGAAAAAGCTAACTTAAACAATTGGGCTTACAAGCAAGACCCAATTCGACAGGCTAACCAATCTTTTCCGACAATTGCATGTTTGACCCTACTTCGACTACAACATACACTACTTCGA